>JARK01000398.1:37870-50113 GCA_000688135.1 Ancylostoma ceylanicum
TGTGTGTGTGTTGCACTGCATGCGTATCCTCGGGCAGTGTAGCGGCATGTCTTTGAACCCCATCACGTGTTTTCCGTATTTGTAGCCACATCCGACTTGTCGCCTTACCTTAACATTTTCGTTTTCTAACGCCTCAATGAAGATATCTTTTTAAAATGAGCCAACTTCGGCATGAGTCCCCCTCGGGTCGCTTGGTGACAGGCCACGCCCACAATTCGAGTACCTCAGGTGGCCCAGTCGAACTGATTTGGCCTTCAAGCCGCCCTTTGTTATTGCCTCAATAGTGAGCAAAGAAGTCATGAAGAGAAGTTCAAGAAGTGACTTCTGTTTGGGCATAAATACGTTGTACATGAATACCAACAAACGTGCGTTTGAAACATGTTGGCTCATTCATCATCGATTGATGCAGTGCGCGTCAAAATTTTACGCCCACCCTAGAAATTCGCTGTTTCGGAAGAGGATCAAAATTTCCCGAGCAATGGANATCATGAAGAGAAGTTCAAGAAGTGACTTCTGTTTGGGCAGTACAATAAATACGTTGAACATGAATACCAACAAACGTGCGTTTGAAACATGTTGGCTCATTCATCATCCATTGATGCAGTGCGCGTCAAAATTTTACGCCCACCCTAGAAATTCGCTGTTTCGGAAGAGGATCAAAATTTCCCGAGCAATGGAGTCCACTATCGTTTTCGGCGTGCTTGAAGACCCCCATACACTTTCGCTAGGTCTTTTCTTAGCGATCCTCTAAATTTTCATTCGTTTTTGAAGGAAAAACGCGGCGGTTAAAAACTTTACGCTCACCCTTGAAAAATGTAATTACTCAGAGAAGGTGTTGCTAACAAACTGCCAAATGATGCAGTCTGGTGTAGTAGCGTTCGCAAAGACCGTAGAAAACCCTATGGAGCATTTAACATCAATGCTTAGGGTATTTTGAGCAAGCCCATCACTGAGCAAGTGTGAACAGAATGAAATTTTCTCAAGAGCCTGAGCGAGCGCAGACGCTTATCCGGTATTTCCATGAGCAACTTTAATGAATATAGACAGAAAAGGAAACACTTGAAGATATTCCAAGGCCAATACCACGGCCGCATCACCCGTCTGATCCTTCTCTTCCACATCGACGACCGAGAAAACCCGCCCTAAATTCTCGCTGACTGATTCCATATCGACCAGTCCCTGTGCATACCAGCGTTTAAGGACTTTTGAGGCAAGAGGATAAGGCATGCTCTCGGGCCACGCCACTCCGCACTTGGAATCGAGTGATTTCGTCAGGTACAACATGAACAGCATGTGGGATTGGGTGGCATTTTTTGTAGTGCTTGCTAACATCCAGGACTTCACTCATATCATCTGAAGATGTGTTCATTGGTGAGCGTTGAAGTCACACCACGATTCCTGACTGAATTTTGCATTAGTGTAGGATTGCAGAGGTGGGATTCAGATGAGCTCATCAACTTATAGCAGAACTCCACAAAGGCATTTGTCATCATATTTCCTTTGACACGGCGTGCACCACCTCATTTTCCGCCAGGATCACGACTCGGTGCACCCTTCACGTCTTACTCGTACCCTCTCAATGTCACCCCTATGAGATAGCACGCTTGTTTTTGCAATCTAGAAACCATGAGGAACTAAGATTGTATAATTGCTGATGGGATCCATGGCAGTAGACACCAATCACACCACCTACACAGCCTCAAAGAAACAATTTTCCCCGCTCTGCATCTAACTTCGCGAGAGCCATGAACAACTTTGTCACCGCAATGAGTAATTGTTTATTTGGAGTAGTAATAAGCAGAGCAGCACCTAAGAAATGCTAATTCACAGGCATCGCCTAGCTTTATTACGATAAAAAAAGCCTTTCCAAGGGTGGGCGTAAAGTTTTGTACCGCCGCGTCTTTCCTTCAAAAACGAATAAAAAAACTAGAGAATCACTAAGAAGAGACCTAGCAAAACTTTACGGGGGTTTTCAAGCACGCCAAAAACGATAGTGAACTCCATTCCTCGGGAAATTTTAATCCTCGTCCGAGACGGCAAATTTCTAGGGTGGGCGTAAAGTTTTGACGCGTACTGTATGCACTACGAAAGTCCCATCACTTCTTGCACGAACCATCCTACGTTCTATTCCTTCAAAATGCAATAAAAATGAATTCCAGAAGGACGAAGCTGCTCTCATGGACATGTTTATCAGAAGAAAGAGCGATCTGCAGACTGGCGATCTTATAATTACCGATGACAAGTTGGTGGCTAGTTGGCTTCAGTGTGCTAGAGAAAAATATTAGTGGAGAAGAAGTCAGTGGAGGAAAAATCGAGTTAACGTAGTGCGATTTTTCAGCTTGGACGAAGAAAATAGAAGATTCAACCGTTATGAAGTACAGCTCAAGTATAATGAGGGACGGTACACTGCACTTTATCTCATATCTCGACAAATCTGTGCAAAGTTCGTTTGAAAAAGTATAAGATGCAGCAGTCCCATTTCTGACTTTCCTAACTTCTAGAGCAGCGAAACTTTTTTCTGGTAACATGGGGCGAAGTTGATGAATCTTTTCAACGCATGATTCATAAATGAGAGGCTAATAGCGTTACAAGTAAAGCAATTGCCTATGAGCGTATGCATGAGCAGAAAATTCTATACAAGATTTCCTGACGAGAGGCATTCCCTACCCGTAGCAATCGAATGCGAGACTTTCTATGGAACGGAGTCGTGAGAGCGATGTTGGGATTAGTTTTTGAGTAGACCACTAAGTCTGGTGAATTCACACTGGCGGTTTCCGCCTGATTTGCTGGGAAACTAGTTACTTTTTTTCGCAAGATGACAGCGCCGGAATGTGAGACGCAAAAGGTAGCGAAAGCGTTGCGTCGAGCAGCGCCAAAATTTGTAAATTTGCGCTTTCCCGCGAAATTTCATACATAGCTCGATTCGACGAAAACGACGAAGATTATAGCGGGTTTCAGAGTAGTGCCGCGTGGCGCCGCGCCAAATCATAAAGGATAGGGGGTGGCAACGCATAGCGAGCACGCGCTGCAAGTGCCGCGAGCAGGGGTGCTTTCAGACATTTTGCCTCGCGCCAGCTCTCCGCGGCATTCGTGAGCTTGCTATGCGAGTCGCAGAGTCTAATGGTCTGGGGTATTCGTTGCCGCGCGGCAAGGCGTGGCAATTCCATCGCGACATTTAGAGCGAGAAGTTTTCCGCGCGCGAGTCACTTCTCCCGCCACGCCGCTCCGCTCACCGAAAATTGTATGGAACCCGCTTATGAGTTTTTATGAGCAGTCAAATGGTCCTCTAGGTTTTAACCCGACCAGTTAGAGGAATTAGGAAACGAACGTCAAATTCAAACTGCAACATTGGCAAAAGTTAGTTGGTGTTCATCCTCGCGACGCGCTGTCGCGCGGGTGGGCATCAAATAACCGTTAGGAGCACTATTGCTCTTTTTTCCATCTTGCTCGGTCGATCAGCTACGTTAACACTTGTTAATATGTATTACGTTGCGTATTGCCTTGTACTGTATGTTTTAAGGTCTGAGGGAGGCGCTAGGCGCCGAAAGCTTAGTGAAATAGAACAAAATACTAGCTCAGAAGCTCTCATCAAACACTGATAAAAAACCAGTGAAAATTTGAAAAGGAACAAACCTTCTTCTTGACAGAGCCACCTCACAAATATTCAGTTTTTTCTCATGGACTAATAATAAGAACTAGTTCAGCTGTTGAAGATAAACAGAATATATTGGGTTGGGCAATAAGTTCGTGCGGTTTTTCCTCCTTAATTTTTTACTGGGAACCGAACCTTGTTCGATTGCGTATCAGCAATCATTTTGTAGCCTTAGATTTACTCTTTGTAACTGTTTAAGCCGATTATCTCAATTCTCGCCGCACCTCGTTTTCTATGGCCTGGAGTGTGAAGCACCATTCCGACTAGGACGACCACCTCCGATCACTCCTACTGTTTGACTTCTATCATGGATCGAATGCAACTCAAAATGCAACAGATATCAAATTCATGTAAAGAGAAGCCACTACTGTTGAAGAGCTGGCGCAGAAATGGATGCCCGCCTCAGAGATAAAAGGCAAACCCACTCGTACAACCTCTACAAACCTGAACCAGTCCCTAACCACTTATTTTGGTTATTTTCTTGGGCGATTTCTGGAGCTCCACTGAGAAGTTGCAGTTCAGAGTCANGCGATTGCGTATCAGCAATCATTTTGTAGCCTTGGATTTACTCTTTGTAACTGTTTAAGCCGATTATCTCAATTCTCGCCGCACCTCGTTTTCTATGGTCTGGAGTGTGGAGCACCATTTCGACTAGGACGACCACCTCCGATCACTCCTACTGTTTGACTTCTATCATGGTTCGAATGCAACTCAAAATGCAACAGATATCAAATTCATGTAAAGAGAAGCCACTACTGTTGAAGAGATGGCGCAGAAATGGATGCCCGCCTCAGAGATAAAAGGCAAACCCACTCGTACAACCTCTACAAGCCTGAACCAGTCCCTAACCACTTATTTTGGTTATTTTCTTGGGCGATTTCTGGAGCTCCACTGAGAAGTTGCAGTTCAGAGTCACAAATAGGGTCGTCCCAAACAATGTGGCTTTTCATGGAAAGGAAACCGAGGAGCTGCTACTTCTCTGATAACATTAATAGCGGAGGATAGGGGCTACATAAATCACTTGTTGTGATTTATGTTGTTCGGAAAAGCAGTAATTCCAATGCCCCTGAAAAACCGCACGAACTTATTGCCCAACCCAATATAATAAAATCGCAAGAAACTTATGATTTGATTAATTAATCGAATCGAATTATGCGAATTATGAGTGCTCGTATATTTGAGTATTCGGATCGAATATTGCAGCCTTTCCGAATAATTGGAATATTCCAATTGTCGATTTGCGGCAGTTTTCGATTTATTTGAATATTNCCGATTAATTAATCGAATCGAATTATGCGAATTATGAGTGCTCGTATATTTGAGTTTTCGGATCGAATATTGCAGCCTTTCCGAATAATTGGAATATTCCAATTGTCGATTTGCGGCAGTTTTCGATTTATTTGAATATTCGAACGACGAAAATTTCAAATCATTTGAATATTCAATTAGAAATCCTTCCTTGACTGCTAGGCAGCCCATACTTAGGCAGTGGAGCCAGCCACACAGCTGGATGGACTGCGAATTGATCCATGAATCACTGGAAAACCGCATATGGCTCTATCGAAAGAACAAAGGAACCCTTTCTTTCACTCCCTCAATTTTGCGAGGTCCTCACGACCATGTTGAGTTTCGAGGACAAAGCTAATTAATATTTGTGTCTGTAAAACACTGCAACAGCTTTTATATGATGGAATATTACACTTCATTATCGTTAAGAGCACCAACAACTACTTCGTATATGTGATTTCTGTTTGATTCAGTAGAGTTTGTTAAACTGAACTTATTGATAAATTGCAGTAACGAAACAGTGGAGAAGAACACTTTATTTGCTATGAAAACCAGCATTCGACCTTACAGTGTGAACATTATATTAAGAATGAAGGTCAGTTGGAAACTTCTTTCAAGCAGTTCACTCAAGAATCAATGGGCCACAAGTTACTATGTAGGAAGTGAAGAAAGTAATTAAAAGCCTAACTTCCGTTTCGTACTGTGGATATCTTCGAAGGCAGCACCCACAATAATCTTCATTCTCGAGATTTTAACTGATTTGATGTTTGGAGACTGAAGGATAGTCCTAGCAGTTCTACGCAGTCTGCACTGAATCACTCCGTTTCTTCCTTCTTTTTCTTGTAAACTCTTTTTTATTTCGGTTCATTTATGTAGGTTTCTCACTATAACAGGCTCTCTGCTCCAGATTTGATGAGAGTATGAGTGAATTTCTCCATTTTCAGGCAGTATACTTTCAATTTGTTTCAAAACTGTAGTATTTTATGGTGATTTCCTATTCTTCTTCCATAAGAGAATCCGTTTTCCTCCGAACCATGAACATCCTATTTATAATTTTGAAAGGCGCAAAATATTTATGCTCATTGAATCAAAAAGAGAGTGGGTCTAGTTTGAAATGCTAAAATAGTCACCAATTTCAAATTTAATCAATGTCCGTTATTTTGAGTCACCGCTCAGCGGGTTTTAGTGAGAAAATTTGGGAAACCCTCGACGTCGAGCGACTGTTGCCTACTTCGACCGCCACTACTAGCCAAGCCAGCAAACCATCTGTGACAAGTGCTGATCGTATTTCCAAAGTAGGATTACAGTGGTCCTTATCACGCAATTTCGAGTGCACCTTGTCAGCAATGAGCGGCTGAGAAATTGAGATCGGCACTAATGCCGACGACGCAAATGTCCTCAGGTACCCTATAAGAAGCAGGAATAGCAGACTTCATGAAATCAGTGTGGTCCATGGATACTCGAAAAATTATCGAAGTCTCGTGAGTCTCATTGCGCGGCGAATAAAATTCTCAGAACCTGAAGGTGTGTTGTGACGGCGAAGTGTGGGAAAAGAGAAGAATAATGTTCTAAAAATCCAGAATAGCTGTGGTGGGCTCAAGAGAAGGGTTGTAGGGTTATTTTAGGTGCTGATCACAATGGTACTAGAGGAAAAATCNAAAGTCTCGTGAGTCTAATTGCGCGGCGAATAAAATTGTCAGAACCTGAAGGTGTGTTGTGACGGCGAAGTGTGCGAAAAGAGAAGAATAATGTTCTAGGAATCCAGAATAGCTGTGGTGGGCTCAAGAGAAGGGTTGTAGGGTTATTTTAGGTGCTGATCACAATGGTACTAGAGGAAAAATCTTGCAGTCGGAGAAAAAGCCTGGAATGGGAAGGTTAGGGGGTGTACTACCACGATCAAGATAATGACTCATAATGAACGCTTACTACGAGTATATCTGTCTGTAACTCTGTAAGTGTACCCATGCATTCAATACTTTGCAACGTGTCTGAACCCAACATCACTTTCGATTTTTTTCGAACAGCGCCTTCATTTCTCGTCTTCCGGCGTGTTTCACACTGTTTTCTCATTGCCTAGAAGTTCATCGTCTTTGATAACCTCGAAATTCAGCGAAATCTCAAACATGTAAATTTCCGTGGGTGCTGCCTTTAAAGGCTGTGTCCAGGCAAAGTTCTCGATACTTCACATCTTTCACTTTCTTACTCTACTAGCCAAGCTGATTGCAATTATGCAGGTTTTCCCCACAATAACCTCGAAATTTGTAGTTTTTAGAGTGTTGAAAGTTACGACGTGGACGAGTTGTCCGCCCGAGAATCAAGAGATGGCAAAGAGGCTTTTCGAGCTTCTACATTTTGGAAAACCCAGCTGATAACTCTTGGTCATAAACTCTAAAGCTTCCTGAGGAACATAAACAACACCAATTTATTCTTTTCGTTGACAGTTTTACTAGCAACCAGCTTTTTCCTGAATTGTAGCCGGAATTCTAGACCGATATCGATTGCAATACGTGTCAAATTCAAGAACACGTGTTCGACAAGCTGACCTATGTTGAGGAGAGTGCCATTCCTAACATAACATAATAGAGAGGGATCAGACTATCAGACAAAGGAAGATGTCTTGACCACCTCAGACAGGATTTCATCTACTTTCACGAAATCGTCGAGTGGGCGGGCTGGGCACTGGAGATGGATTTGGGTATTGGGTCTAAGGCGAATATCTCGCTTATTTCTGGGACTTTTTCGCTGAAACTCAACCCACTTTCATAATCTAATGAGCACTCGAGCTCAATGATTTTGCCTGGACACTGCGTTTAAGTCCTTTCGATGACCGACGGTTGTTTTGATCCTAGTTGCGATGAATGAGATAGGCGTAACATTATAAGATTATATAAAAGGCTAGGGAGGAGTAGGATGTTTCTACAACGAAGTGAAGGAGTCAGGCGGGCGAGAAATGGCACGGATGAGGGGCGAGGAAGTGTGTGCGTTGCGACAACGGATCCATCGTTGCAGCAGGGATGCGCCGGCTTCTAGAATGGGTAATAACGGTACGCGAAGGGTCCAATTTGTGGATATCATGCGCTAGCGTAAAAAGTGGGGAAACGCCTGGATATGGGTTCCACATTGTGATAAGGGTGCGCCGGCCTTCAAAAGTGGGAAAATCTCCCAAGACGGGTCCCGCGGCCCTGTACACATTTGAAAGACGACACCCAACTGTTGAACAGCTTCGGAGCCACGAAGCATGGAGTTGCGAAAAACGGGAGCTTTGATAAGTGTAGAATTGTCGACGTGTTGTGAGGATGATATCACAGAGAAGCAACGCGAGCGAAACTAGTAGGAAAAGAAGCCTCCGAGTCAGGCGTTAGCCAGACAATCGAGCTGGTCTGTGTTAAACGAAACTTTCTAATTGCTCAGTGATGATGATAATGAGGTCATATTTAAGAGGAAGGATACGAGTGTGGTGAGGTTGAGAGAGTGAAAAGGAGCTCTGATGGATAAGAACAAGCGAAGGCATGTGTCTACTGCTTTGTGGAGGGTGCGCTGATTCGCACAAATGAAGAAACGCCAGTAGACAATTTCGATGTCGTAGTGAGGAGTGCGCCGGTGGGAGGCGGTTCAAACGCTACCATGAGGATTCGCCGGTGCCCAAGTGTGGAGAAACACCTCGGGCGGGACCGACGCTATAAGAGTGTGCCGTGGTCCGAAAATATGGAAAAAATTGGACAAGAGCGTCAGCAATCTGTAAGGACGCGCAGACGTCAAAAATTGGGGAAACACCTGAAGACGGGTCCATCGCTGTGATAAGGGTGCGCCGGCACCTAAAATGGGACGACACGGGTCCACCGCTGTGATTAGTGTGCGCCGGCGCCCAAAGTACGAAGACACTGGTCTAACGTTGTGATAAGGGTACACCGGCGCCAAAATTGGGCGGACACTAGTCCGTCCGTCGCTGTGATGAGAGTGCACCGGCGCCCAAAGTTGGAAATCAATCGGTACCTCCTCCTCCAGTAAAGGGTGGCTTGGAGGTGAGGACTGGAGGTGAGTGATGCGGTTGTGCTCCATCAAGCATGCTTGATACTGATTGAAAATGGCCACGCATCAGTCCCGATCCCTCCACCACTACCGACTGCCGCTTGAATGGACTGTACCTAAAAACCGTCTAGGTAAGAGTCGCTTTTCAGAGAAAACATTGTTGACACGTTGGGCTTTTTTTTGAATTCTTGTAAAAGACAAAACTATTACTACGTTCCAGCGTGAACTTCGCATTTTGAACGAATTGAAGAAAAGCAAATGTCCGTACTCGCCAGTTGTTCTTGATAGTGGACGAGTAGCCGATCTCCCATTTATAGGTGAGGTCTTTTCATAACTCTCCTCACAGACATTGCAATGCCTGGGCTAGCACATGCGGCAATGAATTCGCTAGTGTGGCGTAGCCGCAATATGGGCCTACTATGTTATTCATCTTGGGTTCGCATACCTGCTTGTTAAAAACACGCAAGGAGATCAAAGATATTGATAACAGGGCAGTGCGTTCTAGCGGCATGAATTAACGCAATTGGACATTTCTGTCAAAGCAATCGAGTGGCAAGTCAGCTCGTACGTTAATGATCTTTAGTGAATCAACAAATGCAATTTGGGTTCTTAAGCCTCAGTATGACTGTCCCCTGCTGAAGGATGGGATTCTATTTTCCGAGTAACAATTCATTTTATGACCAAATATTCAGTGATNAGAAAACATTGTTGACACGTTGGGCTTTTTTTTGAATTCTTGTAAAAGACAAAACTATTACTACGTTCCAGCGTGAACTTCGCATTTTGAACGAATTGAAGAAAAGCAAATGTCCGTACTCGCCAGTTGTTCTTGATAGTGGACGAGTAGCCGATCTCCCATTTATAGGTGAGGTCTTTTCATAACTCTCCTCACAGACATTGCAATGCCTGGGCTAGCACATGCGGCAATGAATTCGCTAGTGTGGCGTAGCCGCAATATGGGCCTACTATGTTATTCATCTTGGGTTCGGATACCTGCTTGGGAAAAACACGCAAGGAGATCACAGATATTGATAACAGGGCAGTGCGTTGTAGCGGCATGAATTAACGCAACTGGACATTTCTGTCAAAGCAATCGAGTGGCAAGTCAGCTCGTACGTTAATGATCTTTAGTGAATCAACAAATGCTTCTTGAGTTTGGGTTCTTGAGCCTCAGTATGACTGTCCCCTGCTGAAGGATGGGATTCTATTTTCCGAGTAACAATTCATTTTATGACCAAATATTCAGTGATTCACTCTTTGTAGTGAAGAGCGATAGCAACCTATTTGCTAACAGTTTTTATCTAGGTAGGGTATTATCAGTATTATCTTACTTCTTATTAATTGACACTCCATGTGTGTGTGAGTATGTGAACGAAAACCAGCCATCAATCTTACTTCTTATTATTCTAACTGGTACTTCATATACAGTGCCGGCCAAATTACATGACCATTTTCAACATCCCTCCATTACCTTTGTTAACGCAAACTTCGGCTTAACGTAACCTCATAAATAAATAAATATACAGTGCGTTTCATAATTATAGGACACCCCCGAATTTCCCACTCCGGGCTTTTCCTCTGACCATGGAATTCTCCCTCTAGTACCATTGTAATCAGCACCTAAAATAACCTTAGTACCCAATTTTTGAGCTCACGGCAGCGACTCTGGTTTTTCAAAACTTTGTGTTTATCATTCCGCACACTTCGCGGTCATGACACAGCTTCAGATTCTAACAAGTTTATTTGCCCCACAATCGAAATCACGAAATTTCGATAATTTATGGAGCATCTATGGATCACACTGATTTCATACAGCCCGCTACTCCTGCTGTTTAGAGGGAATCTGAGAGCATCCGTGTTGATAAATATCGCACATGTTAGACTGCCTATCTCAATTTCTTAGCTGGAAACTGAGGACATGTGCGTCGATAGACATAGGACATGCAAAACTGTCTATCTCAATTTCTCAGCCGCTCATTGCTGACGGTGGTGCACTCGAAAATGGGTGACAAGGACCCACTGTAGTCCTTCTTTGGAAATACAGTTAACGCTAGTCACAGGCTCTTCCGTCAGCTTTGCTAGATGGCAATCCAAATGGGCAACGCTCGACCGACATCGAAGTTTTCTCATATTTCTTTACTAAAGCCTGCGTATGGGTGGTTCAAAACGACGGATATTACACACAGGAGTTTCCTGAGGTCCCACGATGCCAGACCAGACACCGGCCTCTGCTTGCTCAAGTGTCTACTCTGCGCGAAATAGACAGTAACTGATGACATGTAGGGAACAAAATATCACAGTTGATACAGTGACCAAATCCTATTCCAAGTACTGTGATTGGTCATGAATGACTATATACTATGGCTATATACTAGACTTCGTAAAAATTGTAAATGGAAGAGTCGTTGAGGTGATAACGGAAGACAGTCAAGACCTTCAGGAGAAAGAATTTTCTCGAGGTTGCTGTCGCGTTTTTGAGTACATTTCCGGCGAAAGCAGACCTGGCCAGTAAGAGACTGGAATATGATCTGACAGCGCCAGACAACAGAAAATGCCAGCGGGCAATTTCCGTCATTTTGTGCCATTAACTCATGGGTTTTATTAAGAAAATGTGGGAGAACCTCGATGTCAGGCGAGCGTTGCCTACTTGGATCGCCACCTAGTAAAGCCAACGGAGCAGCCTGTGACTAGCGCCAACTGTATATCTAAAGTAGGACTACTGTGAATCCTTTCCAGCCAATTTTGAGTGCACCTCCGCCAGCAATGAACGACTGAGAAATTGAGATAGGCAGTCTTGCATGTGTGATGTCTATGGACGCGCATGTCCTCAGATTCCTTCTAAGGAGCAGGAATAGCGGGCTGTATGAAATAAGTGTGATCCATAGATGCTCCATAAATTATCGAAATTTCGTGATTTCGATTGTGGGGCAAATAAACTTGTTAGAATCTGAAGCCGTATCATGACCGCGAAGTGTGCGGAAAGAGAAAAGTAAAGTTTAAAAAACCAGAGCCGCTGTCGTGAGCTCAAAAATTGGGTACCAAGGTTACTTCAGGTGGTGATCACAACAGTACTAGAGGGAAAATTCTATGGTCAGAGGAAAAGCTGGGAGTGGGAAATTTGGGGAGTGTCCTATAATTATGAAACGCACTATATATCATACTCTATATTATATATATATATTGCAGAAAATTTGTGACTCTGTGCGTGCGTGCACACCATTGAGGGGGCTCAAGTAGCGGTGAGCGGTGGAATCACTGATTCCACAGGGATAAGC
>JARK01000399.1:0-36709 GCA_000688135.1 Ancylostoma ceylanicum
GTATGGGGGTCGACTTTTTACCATCATCATGCTTGACCCTGTTTTGAGTGGATATAATCGGAAAATGAAATCGATAAAATCAAATACTCATTAGGGCTTAATAAAAAAAAAGTTTCCTATAGCTGGAATGGAAGATCACTGTTCTAGAACTTTATATGTCGGAAGTTTTCATGATATCACACCTATGTAAGCATACGAAGTAAGACGACCACCCTAACGACATATTTTCACAGAAGTTCGGTTCTGGAAATTGATGAGGTATTAGATGTTTTGCATACAATTTCAAAAGTTAGTCGATGAACGAGGGACCGGTAACTCGAAGTCATGTAGACCAGGGCTTCGCTTTAGAAAAATTTCAAATTTCGTTAGTCCGTTAATTGGTTACGTTAGACCAAAAATGGCCGTTACGCGTTAGTCCGTTAAATCGTTAGAAGAAGGATTTATTATTATTCTCAGCATTTGCAGGAAACTCGAGTTCTGTGACTAATAGTTAAAACAGGTGAGCAGCAATTTCAACAACGGAAGAATTGGAAGAGCTTTTGACAACTTTCACCATTGACAATGTAAGCGCAAAACAAAACATTTAATTTTTATATTCCTTTATATTTTTTCTGTACTGCAAACAAAGCAACTTAGGCAATACTGAGACGATTGGCGAGAAATGTTAAAGATGCTCTGAGTTAGGAGTTGAATAACATTGCCTCACAATGTTTGCCATAAAAGCCTTGACAATGGTAACATGAGAATTTTGAAGATCATAATAGTATGAGAGACTCAAAAGAACTTCCAAATGTGAAAGTTACAACAAAGAGGACAAGACACGCAATCCAACTTTTATAAACCTAATATGAGTATGTTATGGAGCAAAAAAAGCAGTTTTTTTTTTCAAGGTGTCTATAGGGGAGCTGCTCCATAGATCTGACGCAATCAAAGCTGGCTGTCGAGAACAACCGCTTGCACTCAGCCGAAGATGTTGGTGCAGAAAGTTCTTTATAGGTATGCCAACATTTTGATGCATGAAAATTCCGAGGTCTTGATATCGCTCCTCCAATTCTCAAAAGGATCATTGTAGAAAAAAAGTTTGCGCAAAGTATTCATTCGCTTCTTTCGATAGTTGAGGATTCATCGAAGCTCTTTCCGAATCGGGCTGCCAAAAAAAGAAAGAAAAGGCTTTCGTTGTCTTTTTGTGGGGACTCCATATGAATGGGGCTTGGCTGTGGCTGCCGGAATGAAATGATGATCTTTTCGACCTGAACTACCAGAATTCTCCTTCCATTTGTCGTAACAAATGCTAGGGTGTGGGTCATCATGGGGCAAAAAGAGGCTGCTCATGTTCCCGTTACTGGTCCATTCAATGGAGGAGCCAATCACAAAGATGTTGCCCGCTCTGTCTCGCCTCATGGTGACCAAATGCTAGAGGCATTAGTTGATCAGCGCCAGCATCTCCCATAAGTTCACTGCGGTTGTTTAAATAGGAAGTGGGCGTTTCTCAGTAACCAAACACTGTCATTTTATTCATCTCAGTAGGTTTGCAACTTGGGCTTCGATAGGTTCGACCAACTGAAATTTCTCTGAGCGCTTCCTTTAATGGAATGGACTTTGGCAGTTCATCCAAAAGGAGAGCCTCACCTTGTTTCTGGTGTGAATTTCCTTTGCCCCTAGAACTAGATATCCATGAGTATTCTTCTATCTTGTAATCAGTATTGCAGATCTAGTTACTGTCATTGAGGTGGGATGATGCGTGTAAATTTAGGAACAACTATACAGCTTCAACTATATTAACATTTCGGTGATTGGATTGACGATTGATTCAATCACGAGAAACGAGGGAAGGCATTGAAGAAGTTACTGACACGATTCAGATTGCTACACTGGTGCTCTTCCCTTCGCAATCTCTCTGCACACACAGGCATTCGCGCGTTTGAAGCGCAGGCCGAAACCGCTTCTACCGCTTCGATAGACAAACGCAAAAGCGGCGGAGTTTGTGAGCCTATTTTACGCCTACCTTCAACTACGCGTATTGCAGCATTTGACCCGCCGTAATCTGACTACTGAGGTGGCAGGAACAAGGAAGGTCATCCTCTGTTGTGACCAAAAGCTATAAAATGTTACAGAAATGAGTTTCCAAAAGCGTAAGCGATTCCGAGCGCTGTGCGGGTCGGGCAGTTGTAGAGAAGCCGATTTTTGCATCCGCGTCGCGTCTCTTAGCGACTGCAGACTCTATTTGTTTTCACTCTCCGACAATACACGAGCCCGCAAGCTAAATTCTACATAAAATGTGTTTTGTTTCAGTGATGTTTTCTCAAGAGTGTAGGAATGATTATTACATACATAAATCTTATTACAGAATAGAATGGTTAGCAATAGCAATTAAAAAGATTCATTAGATTGCTCCGCCTCTTTTGTGCTGTTATGGCTAAATCTAAAATGAAACCACGTTAGAAATGATGGCTATCATTTCATACGCTTGCTGGAGCTTTGTTATTTTATCACCCGAATGTTTCTTTGAAATATGGCTACAGTTGTTTCATTCCGTACGCTTTTTCTAAAGACGCAAAAGGATACACTATGGCAAGTACATCAAGCGTCCTATCTTAACAGAAGGCGGAAAGAATTAGTTTTTCGTCATCTTCACCTTTCTCACTTTGACTTCCTTTGGTCTTCGTGTATACCGAGCGGGTGCCAGCAATCCTTCCATTTGTCTTGCTCATGTGATAGAGTTGCCAATTAGAATCCTTGCGCTCAAGGAACACGAAAACCATCATGATGTTCCTTGAAGGACTTCATAAAGAAGTAAATGGTCTTCCTGTTGTGCATTTTTGTTGCGCGGAGTCCAGTCGCTAATGACTCTAGTCCAACTGTGGTAATCAAGATGCATTACGTGTAATTTGGCGTTTCGAGCCCTCACTTGTGTGGCGCGTAACCGCTAACATCGCCTCTCGATAAAGGGCTCGACAACGTCTAGCACAATCTCATCCTGCTTATGTATGGCCCAGGTTTCCAAAGCGTACGTTGGAGCAGGGAAGACCGAGATGTTGAATAATTGGGCACAGAGTGTGGTGTGCTTCGTCTACTTCATTCATTGCTCTTGTAAGCTTCCCAAGCCATTCAGCTCCTTCTTCCCAGCTTTTGAGCGAGGTCCTTCATCATGTTCATTTCTGATCTAGATATAGGAACAGAAGCACTCGGATGTTGTCGTTCCCTAGAGCAAGAGTGGGGCATCCGGGATCCACCTGCTCTTCATGAATTTCGATAGATTCAGTTTAAGCCTGATCTTTCCGCACAAATCGTCAAACACCTGTTACATATATACTGTACACTTGAGCACACATATACTGTATAGTTGAGTATATTTGAGTTATCCATGGAACTTTGTTACTACTTATTGTTCGTTCATTTGGTTCCTGGTTCGCAAAGTGCATAGTTCTTATTTGCAGATGGAAGCGATCATTCTTCCACTATTTATATCATCCTGCTACGGTACTTTTTTCGAGTTGATCGGTTGGCAGCGATCTTTTGGAGTGAAAGGCAAGCTCACTTACAATGGCATACCTGCTGCAGGAGTTGTTGTGAGATTATATGAAATGAAAGTTTGTGAGAACCACATTCTCTCTCTTTTATGTACCTAATTAATCTTATTGAAGAGGCTGTAATCATTTCAGGGTTCCACAGGAGTTTGGGATCGGTGTTAACCGATGCAAACGGCACCTTCCAAATGCAAGGAACTGCTACAGAAATATCGCAGGTCGAGCCTGAAGTAAAATTCTCCCACAGATGTAACCACAAAGGGGTGAGAACTCATTCAAACTCCAAGTCAGCAGTCAAGAGGTCGTCGATTTGGTAGGAATATAGTGAGATCAAATCAAGACATATATCTGAAAATTCACATCTAGCGAGTGAGGAATAAGTTCAGACATTCGTCTCCAAAATATCATGCTTCACTCGATGGTGAACTGACCTTAACACCATACTCCCATAATCACCTCTAGATCTTCTCTAGGCGATGAAAAGCCCTGAAGAATCCTAGGTTCATATCACCAGCCATGCTTTATCGAGATAATTCTACAGACCTTGCAGCAGTTATCTCAAATTCCACAGTTCCATAAGGCCCGTAATAGGTTTCATGATCGGAAACATACTACGAGAAATCTGCTTATGTCAATGAGTTGAGGATATCAGTTCGTTCAATGAGGGAGTAACGCCTCGAGTTTCAACGTTTGTGCGAGGTCTTCGTGTAACGATTTTTCTCCTATTTCCTCATGCTGTAGATATGCCGCTTGTTGTTCTGACATGCATCGGAATTGGAACTTTTGGGGGTAGTTCTCTCCACTTAGCTCTTGATGGTTACCATTGGCCGATCGCGAACAGCTTTTATGTTTTAAGCTATCCCCTTCCCTGTCATTGATTCCTTTTCTTTTTCTTTATTCTGGCATTCTTTAATTTTGGCGTGGACCATTTCATGCTCGTAATACTCTTTTTGTGTTTGGAGCGGAACCGCGAAACTGACTGGATGAACCACAAAATTTAGAAATTCTCGCAGAAGGCCGAGAAAAGCGTTGCGCTTTCTTGTATCCACAATTTTCGCTTTTTGCAAATGAGCTGTTATCCGTAGGCAAGGCACTCAAACTTGAGCTTGTTCACTCGAGAAATACACTTATTCTATTTTGACAGTTTATTCCAATCACTTGTTGTAAATGTAAGGGCTAAACTAGGCTGGGTTCTACTTCATCTGAGACCACGCCGGACTCTTTGGTGAACTCATCTGTAGCCTCCTTCCTTTGTCTGGAGTCCCCAGGCGGCCTTTCAAAATTCACACACCTTAACAAAATAGGCTCGAAACGGTTCCTTTTTACTCCCCACAGATAAGAACGACGAAATCACGAAATATTCCTGGAATCAAAAACCTGACAGCGATACAGACGGTTAACTCACAACCTTTATTAATGCTTGGTGTGACGAGAATAATACAGTGTGTAATTGGAACGAGTAAATATGACTATTTTTTGGTTAGGGAGATCGATCAAAATAAAGTGAGATAGAAAATAACCAGTATGAACAGTGGGATTTCAACAAAACAAATCTCGTTAAGCGGAGGCTCAATCCGAGTCACTCTCTTGCGAAATCCACGCGCCTACCCTGCACAGCCATATTCAGGTTCCTATGCGGAAACCTCCCCTCTTATTACAACTCTAGAAGACTCTCCTCCAAGCGGGGACTCAATCGCTATCCTTTTTGATAGCGACCCTCTTTGATGAGGTTTCCTTGTTCTTCCTTCCTCGCGCTGGTCGTACTCCGTCCTTCGCAGTCGTCCGTCGCCGAGTGAGCCTCGCACGCGCATAGGGGCCCCCTTACATGCGCGTTAGCGCAGGCGCGCTCCGCCCCTAGGCGACGCCTCCGCTGACCGGCGGCAATGTATAAGGCGTGGATAACATTGACGGGCAAAAAGGCAGGTAAATTACACGTGATAATAAGTGCTTCGGAACAAGTGAGTGAGGTAAACAGGTGGTTACCATTCAATAAGGCAAATAACAATGAAAACTACTCTATACGATATGTGCAATTCCATAACATCGTTCTATTTTGATTGACATCTATTCAGCCGCCTTATTACAAGACGTTCCGCATAAAAATTCCATCGGAATATATCGTGAAAGGAAACAGTGTGGAAAGGTACTTTGACATCGGTGTTGTGGAACTTTCTACAAGATGAAGGTGAAACGACCAGTGACTATGGACTTCACGGGCCTGTTTGATCATCCTCATACTGTTATATAATACGTGTAAACGCTATCGGCATAATTTTCGTTGGTTATTTCGGGGTAATTTTGTTTGACAGCAGTTTTCTTTTCATTTCTAATTTCATCTGTAGTTGGTTCAGCGTTTATACCAAGTAAGTTGAAGGAACAGCTACACAAATGTTGATCAAATGAATAAAAATGATTGCGATTCCGTGCACACACACTTGAGACTACATTGAAAACATCTCAAATCGTGCCCACCCTCGGCTTGCTGCAGGATTAAAGGAATAGTTCTAGCAGCAAAGTTTCACTTCATTCGCAGATTCAAACCACCACCGATAGATTCTTGATGCCCTAGAGTTGTTTACCTCTCCATGAAATCCTTGCATTGTATTCTTATCTGCAGCGAATCCTTCTTTGAATCTTTTCTGCCTCCTCACCCTTCTTTTTAGTCCTACGGACTAAATCTATGTAGAGAGGACATCTCAGGAATTGAACTAATCCAGGCACATCGCTGGTACTAATACCAGCGTTGTTCATCAATATTTTTAGATCTAAACCTTCATGTCATATGAGCAAATCAACAGTCATCATAGCTGTGAACGTTTCGATTTTGCATGACTTAGTAGAGAGCTCAGCGCTTGTAGCACCGCTGCAAGCCGTTATTCGGGCCGCAAAATTATGTGTATGTTTGGTGGTGGCAGCCTAAGATAAAACGAATATGCTTGCGAAAATCGTGGTCGCAATAGGCATTCAATACTGCAACGTCGCAGAAAGCAAATCCCAGTTCAGTTGAAATATGTATATTATAAAAGGGCGATTTGCATCATACTTCATCAGGCGATATACCTGAAAATTTGTCTGTCCGAAACGTAGGCAAACTAGATAACCGAAATGATGGCCCCTATGGGGAATCTAGAGGCGGCGCGACCAACTTGACAGCATTCACCGACTCCTTCTGCCATCACCTTTGTATATGATTCGTTCTCTTTTTTGAAGAATGTTTATGTTCCTTTCTAACACCTTACCACCTTTACCCTCATAACCTTTTCGTTCTATGAGTTTCACGAGTTAGTTTCGTTCAAAACAGCCAAAGCCGCTGCTGCGCCGCCTCTGGCCCCTGACCGCATCAGCAGCCCGCCGTGTCAGATATACTGTAGATGTAACCGCCATTACATTTATGCATATGTATAATGTGTAGTATGCACAGCACATCACTATTTGTATTATTCTAACTTATGTGTTTGTGTTTTTGTTCATATCTCACAATTCAACGACCACATACACGTGAATCCCATGACGCGAAACTCAGTGTTTGCCCTACAACGCAACGTCGGAAAATCCTTGTCGTCTACAGGAATCGCGGTTTCGCCGCGCTTCGTACGTTACTAGACGGTGTGCCCGGCAGGCACCCCGTCAAATGTATTGCCAAACAAGAAGTCCCGTGAAATATATTGCCAAACAAGAAGTCCCGTAAAATGTATCGCCATGCAAACCTTGCCTTTTGTATCACCAAACAAACTTGAACGCGCGAAAATTTTGATAACACCGGGAATCGTACCGTGGTTTTGATATTGGGACTCCGCTGCCTTACCACCTGCGCCATCCGAGTCGACATCGATGATGATTGAATCACCCGCTAAGAATGAAATGAACATATTAACCCGTAAAATGTGTCGCCAAACCTTGCCATTTGTATTGCCAAACACCCGTAAACTGTCTTGCCACATATTCTCTCGCCTTTTGTATTGCCAAATAGGCTCTTCACTCATTCTCCCGTCAAATGTATTGCCAAGCAAAATTTTATCCCGTAAACTGTCTTGCCAAACACATTCACTAATGTGTTGCCATTTAACATCAGAGCAGTAGACATGTCCTCACCGATCTGTGGGGAAAAATAGCGAAAAGTCAATGAAATCGAAGAATCATTCGATGACTTAAAGCAGCCTCAAAATTCCATCTGACCTTGGGGAATATGTATGCAAAGTTTGGTCCTGATCAATTAACTCCCCGCGATTTCTATTTGCAACATACACACCACATGCAGACATTCATTTTTATAGGTACAGATGTAGATGAGTGTTTCAGAGTGAACAAGCCCGTGTGAGTTGATTGCTGACCTTAAGTTCCTTGGGTTCGATTTGTGAGTAGCCCACGCGAACAGTTTCGGTCTTCCTGAACCATACTTTCATCACTGCTATGATTTCAGTTTTTCTTGAGATGCTGCTTCAACCTTTCAACATCGGTTATTCGGAGAAGCTTTCTTTGAATCTGTGTTGCTCCGGGCAGCAACGCTGAGCCAATTCTGTGGGGTTGCATGGCACATCTGATCTAACAATGACGATGACATATGACGCACTGAGGTTGTGAATCGGGCAATCCCATACTCGTACTCGAATGAGTCGCATGTGTTAATGACATATAATACAATTTGGTGATCTCCACTGATTCCAACTTCGCCATTGATTTTGACTCCCCTTTAGTGGCTACTGCTCCATCATTTACGGAAATCTAATACCCGGCCATAACCCTGGCCAATTGCATAAAGCGCAAGGAGCGGGCCCTTCTTTTCTCTGTGTGCGAAACAGGAACGAGCGGAAGTCAGATTCAAAAACTCAGGACTCGGAAGTCGGAAGTCGGAAGCCCCAAAAATCACTGGAATATCGGAAATGCCGGAATTCGGAAGTAAGGGGAGTCCAATATATGTACATATACAGTACTGGCCAAAAGGATATCACCTTTTGAACTTTTGTTCATAACTGCTCTCTAAGTGAAGCTTGAGATCTCTAATTTTGAGAGTTACTGCAGCAACTCATTACTAATATAATAAATTGAGCCATTATGGTCATTACCGCGCCTGCAAATTTTTATAAGAAAAATTTTTTACCCAAAAATTCAGAACTCTTGATATCGCACCACTTACATTCAACTACTGTGCAACTTCCACAAGTGGTGTTTTTGCCAAAATCGAAGCTTTTTACCGAATGGACTTATATGCAGCAGATTTCCAGTCAGCTGGAGCCAAATCCTGAAATCTCTGGAGCTCAGATGACGTCACCTTGGAATTGACATCTTTCGACAGTTTCAGCCATTCTGGACTGCACATACGGCCCTGTTTTGAGCTGGATCTTGTTCTGCTTGATGCTCTAGCTTGAGCAAAAAGAGAACGCTTGCACTGGAGCTCGCAGGACGCCCAACCTTTCTAGGTATCCGAACAGGACATTCGGTCACCAGTGGCGCACATCGCAGGCTTCAAGTTTTGCATTTTAACTTCGGACAAGAATGGAATTTTGATAAAGTGGTTTTATATGAAATTATGCGTATATTTTTCTCGAATGCGGCATGGAAATATAGCACCCATCAAGTCTCGAATCAGGCAAGTTATGGCACACAAGAATGCTCTGGTCTTCAGCATATGTCAGAGGAGTAAGACATCGTGCTCTATTTCTGCGAAATCGGGCAGATTGAGCGTAAAATCGGTCGGGTGGCTCAAAAAATGCACTCGAGAATAGAACACGGAGGCTCACAGCCACTCACAAGTGGTTGTTAGTGCTCATTTTGAACCCTCGTAGCTCAACAATTTCAGATAGCTTCAGAAGCCAGCGTCTACCCAAACATTCTAGCATCCATGTCCGTTTTCCAGAAGCAACTATGCACTCATGAACTTACCTTTCTCCATCGGAATAAAAATGCAAAACTTGAGACTCGTAGTGTGTCCCACTGGTGCCCTTGGGTCCGGCTAGGGTATCTGGATTGGTTGCGCATCGAGCGAGCACCAGTATAAGGACTCTCTTTCTCCTTAAGCTAGAGCATCATTTAGAACAAGACCCATCTCAGAACAGGGCCGTAATTGAGATCCAGAATGGCTAAAACTGCCGATAGAGGTCAATTCCATGGTGATGTCAACTGAGCTCCGTAAATGCCAGGATTCCTCCTCGACTTGCCGAAATTACGTTGAATATGAATCCATTCGCTGGGAAAAGTTCGATTTCGGTGGAAATTGCACTGCTGGAAGTCGCACAGTAGTTGAATGTGAGTAGTGCAAAACCAGGAATTTTGACGTCTTTGAGTGGAGAATTTTTATTGCAAGAATTTGCAAGCGCAGTGAGGATGATAGTAGCTCTATTTATCAACAATAAGTAGTAACATTATCTGCCAAAATTAGAAATTTCAAGCTTCCCTTCTAAAGAAGTTATGAACAAAAGTTCAAAAGGTGATATCTTTTTGGCCAGTACTGTATGTACATGCATTTAAGGTGTTTATAGTTGATGTAAACCATGTACAGTCAGATTCATTCTAACAAGATTATACACCTCACAAATAGTGGTATCCATCGAGAATTCAAGAAAAGACTTTAAAAAATGAGGGCTCGTTGAACGAAAACTTTGTGCATGAGCTGGATTGTAGCTTATTGGTAAGACAATAAAAAATCGTGAGTTTGAGATGAAAGCTCTTTGGATTGAATACACCATATTTTCTACAGAAACTTAGCTGATTGCGAAGAACGCTGAGTACTGCATATTAACACAATTTTCCCATCAATCCTCCATCACATGTCTTCTAGCAGATCACCTCGTGTACTTTCACTACGTTTTGCTCAGATTCTGCTTTTGGAAGGACTGAAAGTCGCCTTATTTTGGGTTGACCCTAGGCTGTTTAATCATTTAATAAATAATAGTACATGCAAGGTGGCTGAGAACGGACAATCTCAGATTTTTCATTAGTTTTTTTTTCGCTAAGTGCTGCATGTTGATTGTCTCCTGTTCCTAACTCAATTTCTGGCACTGAGATTCCGTTAATCCATGTGTTGACTCAGAGTAACGAACCCACAGCAGAAGCATAACCATCAGTACAACATACTCAAACATTCAGGCGTTTGTAGTAGTGTTTATACTTTTTCGCGAGGCGATGGCGTCCCAGCGACGCCTACAACACGCGCGACGCGACGTGTAGCGAAGCCGTCGCGTCGCGTGGCTGCGCTATGCCAAAGTTCGCAAAATTGCGTACACGCATAATCACACACTTAGCTCGATTTCGCGTGAGCATCAACGTTTATGCGTTTTCATGATAAGCCGTCAAGTCCCGTAAGTTTTAGGCCAAAGCAGAAAGAAAATCAAACAAGAAACACCCCACTCCAAGCTCTGACATCGGCGAAATCATCGCGTCGCGTCTGCTAGCAGGCGCGACGCGAATCCGGCCCATCGCGTCGTTTTTCAAGGAAAAAGTATAAACAGGGCGCGATGTCGCGCCGCGACGTCGCGTCGCGACGGAAAACGCCAACTACCACATCGCGACCATTGTTTGTGCATGCTTCCACTCGGGACCCATCGCATTGGAACAGTTTGCTTGGACGCGACGATCGCGTCGCGCCGAAGTATAAACACTCCTTTTCACGCGCGGCCCCACAGCGTTTCTCGCGGCATGACACCTGCGGGACGTACGCAAAAGTGGGCGTAGTTGTCGCGCCTTATCCTGCGTGTGACCTGCCGTGATCCTGCCGTTGGGATAGCAGGAGCATGGCAGGACAACCTGCAGCGCTAGTACCGCCTTATTAGTGATGCCTAACAAGCATAAGTAAAGACGTATTAATCCAGAATAAGCTTTATGTTCGATTGCATTGGAACAATTTTTAACCTTCTCATGTAAGATAAAAACACAACGGACCCGTATAGCAACAAACGGCTACAAAAATACTACAAAAATGAGCTTCCGGACGCGTATGCGCTTCCAGAGCAAGCAATCGGCGAGCCGGACACTTGTGGCAAGACGGATCTAGCCGCCCGCACCGCACCAGCACGTGACCGCATCCCACTCATCTCGTCTGGCCAGTCGTTAAACTGGGCCACAGTTTCAACCGAGCCTCAGTTAGCCAGACAAGTCCCGTAGGGCTCGTCTGCTCACCGCCGTAGCGGAAGCAAGACTAAGTTTCGAAAGTCATCTGCCGGGTTAACCTCGGTTGCCACGTGGCAATGGAGAAAAAAACAGGCTGCAGGAATACCTGCATAAATCCTGCATCATGCGCTCTCACAGCAGGTTTTGTTGCTCCATCCGCACCTTCAGCAAGTATTCCTGTTTCAGCCAGGACTACCTGTTGGAAGCGTGCATCGGCTAAGGGAAAAAGAATCTAAGGGAAAAACCCTATATAAAACTTTATTTCGAAGATTGTTGTCAACCTATATGATACACTACTTACGACAGAATGCTCGTGAAGAAACAGGAACCTCACCTTTGGTTAATAACAGCCGTGTTTTGCAGGCAGTACTGACGAGCCGTTGAAAAACTGCACAAAATTTGTGGCAACCCTTCAGATAAAATGTTATTCGCTCAAACTCAAAAGTCCCGAAAACTTTTTTTTTTGCAATATTTCGGAAGTCGGAACTCGGTAGCCGGATGTCCAAAAAACACCATAATATCGAAGGTTTCGGAATTCGGAATTCTGCTCATCTCTGGTTATGACCTATGACCCAGGGATTTGTGATACAGTAGGCCTAGGCAGGAAACACAGAGTGGTTTTGGCAAGTCGAAAACAATTTAGCTTGCTAGTTGCACCAATCTTCAACCAAAAAAATGGAAACAACGCTAATCAGCTTTCTTACTCGGTTTTTTAGCACTTATTAAACCGGCTTGCTCTCTAAACAAGCTTAGGCATCAGAGAAACTGCTAGATAGCTTTTACTGCTGCTTTTTGGGGTCCCCCCTCTAACTCCATTTTCACCAGGAGGTGATAAGAAACGGTTCCTTAGCTATACCCAATAGTGGAGTCACGACTACTTGGAAATAATTATTTTCTGGTACATGTGACTTCCTTGCAAGAGAGATATTTGATTTTCATACAAATTTTATAGAAATACGTCCTGTACAGTTCCCTGTGATTGTAAATACTGTAAACAAAAGAAGATTAGTTCTCTGCGCCTAGTGAGTATATGCATTGTTTGTCACTACTAGAGCTTTGAACCCAACAAGGGTGTAACCAACAAATATTCTGAAAGCGGTTTTTTTCAGTACTGCATGCACCTATGTCTTAGTTCATTCAGGTTGAATGTCACGGCCTGTAATCCCAAATACAATGTTTTGATGTTTAAATCCGTGTGAGTCTAGGACTTCTGAATTATGCCGTTCATTCCAAATATTTTGGTGTTCAAGTACATAAGGATAAAGGACGATTGAACAGTGCATTCTAAATGTTCTGGCCTTGTTGGCATTATTGCTTCGTTACCCTTCTAGTCAAGCCCGTTATTAATCCATAGCTGACTGTACACTAGTGCAAATTCGGCTCTTCCATCAAATAAATATGAACAGACGAACAGTAGCGTTCATTGTCATATTCGGTTGCTCGAAATTTTTCAGCGAAAATGAGCTCCCTTTTCGCTTTTAGCACGGTTCGTTTTCTCATTACCACGGCTATTACACATTTTCTGAAAGGTTCGCAAGAGTTTTTTTTTTGGAGATTGGGAATTGGAGTTAAGGCAACGAAAATGGAAACAAGTTTATTAATAGTATAGCTTTTCCTTCAGATCGTCCTCCTTACTGCAAGCATTCTTGCTGCACAAGAGGGTTAGTAAATTTAAAACTTTCAAAACCGCGAAATACGACAAAGAACGGATGCTTGTATAGGACTGGGAACCGCTTTGAATTTTGTTTCATTTCTCCCAAAACTGTCCGTTCTGACAGCAGCTAAAAAACGGTTAGTTGCCTGTCACATCATCTTATATTCAGACTTGTTGAGATGGTCGAATGGTTCATATCATGAACAAGGAGGAGATGACAAGGTGCGTGCACACTCCAATCACGTTTTATTGAATGCTGTTATAGTTTGAATTGCTATCTAGATGCTTGGAGGTGTGTTGTGTCACACCTCTTGCAGCTAGATGTCAGCATCCCAGTAGCAATGTTCTGAACTAAAGTGACTAGAAGAAACCAATGAAAGAAGCCCAATGAGTCCTGAAGGTCCTTCCCAAGAACCTGAAATAGTGGTTCACGCAATTTCAGCTGATTGTAAGAAAACGCCAAATAATAGGAAACGGGAATGGCCCCTCCAGTTTCGATGTTCTTGCTATCACTGACATGGACGTTAATGCTACAGTCGCCAAGTGGGAATTCCGAGCAGTAACTAGGAACGGAATTCTCATTTTGAGCAGTGACAAGAAGACTGCGCGTTTGGATTGGGATCCCAGTTCCGATCAGAATCTCATTTCGTAAGTTTTCTACGAATTTTCTTGCTGTCACCGTCTAATATGTCCTCTCTAGTTCACATATTTTTAGAGGTTTCAATTACAAAGGACGTGGCATGGAATTATCAGATATTGCAGAGTACAACGGCCACATCCTCTCTCCTGATGACAAAACCGGCCTCTTGTTTGAAATAAAAAATAAAAAGGAAAGGAGATTGTCAAGTGAGGAATTATTCCATTATTGCTGGTAGTTCAGGCATTGCCGTGGGTGTTCCTGAATTCTGGACCTGGAAATACAACAAAAGGTATGAAGACGGAATGGCTGACTGTGAAAGGATCGTTTCTTTACGCTGGCGGGCATGGTGTGGTGCGCATAATGTATTTCATCGCTGAAGGTTTCCCTTAAAGTCCTTTTCATCAAAACAAGATCACAACCTTCCAGGAATATAGAGACAAAAATGGCAGTGTTGTCAACGAAGACCAGATGTGGATCAAAGTGATTTCGAAGACAGGGGAGGTGAATAACTGATTTCACGATTCACCTCATAATAATCCATGTGTCAGCAAGTGTATGTGTGTGCCTGAATGTGTGAGTGAGTGTCTATATGTATGTCACGAAGTTCATTGCTTTGTCAGTGACAATTATTGCAAGATCATATTTAAAAAAAACTGGAGACGGGAGTGGTGTGGTAGAAGATCAGCTGATCTGCGATGGCTTCGAGAAGAAGGGCTGCACCAGCGTCGAATAGTGGGCGAATGTTAACTGGTCATCGGTGGTGGAGTAGTGATGCGCTGGTGGAGAGCAAGTCATGGTGTGCGTCCAACAAACATTAAGGGTGAGCCGGCGCCTAGTAGTGCTAACATGTCTTTGGAGGGGACCACTGATGCACGGGGAGGTACACAGAATGAAGGGAAGCGCCAGGAGACAGGGTTCAAAGCTGTGATGAGAGTGCGCCGGCGTTCAAGTGCGTATAAATGCCAGAAGACAGCTGTGATTACGGGTGCGTCGGCTCCCAATAGTGGGGGAAAAGTCATGGGACCGGTCCATCGAAGGAAAAGGGTGCGTCGGTACTCAGTAGTGCTAACATGTTTACGCACGGGTCCACGGCTGCGGTGCCCAAATGTGGAGAATTGCCAGAGGTTGGGTCCACAGCTGTACGAGGGGTGTGTCGACATTTATTAGTGGGATATTAGTGGGAACATGCTACAAATTTGCCCATCAGCTTGACAGAGATGGCGTCCGACAACGGGCAGTGGGCTTCTCTCTTTTGTGTCTAGGAACATCGCGTGCTCCTCTTTGAAACAAACTCCTATCACCTGATCACAGTAGACAAAGAGGACAAACCATTTTCAGTGGTCATTTCATGTTGGATCGGTTGCGCTACTATTAGATATTTTACCCGAGCGAAGGATAAAATTGCGTTGACAATGAGGTGCCGCACTAACCTGTGTACGAGGTGAATTAATGCTCCTTTGGCTCGGATTAGGAAAGTCTTGAAAGTCCGAATGGTGTTCAGACTCTTCCTGATGCCTAATCAGCCGAACTTCCAAACTTTTCATGGAGTCAGTAATGCATAATGACAATGGCTAACCAAACAACGGGAACGTCATAATGAACTACGTTCATTCTTTTCAAGGTACGAAGTGTCAATTGGAAAGATGTCTATACAAAAGTCCGTGATTTCGCTGGATTCCCAGCTCCTGGGTACCTGACGCATGAAGCCGTGCACTGGTCGGAAGTCCACAAGAAATGGTTCTTTCTTCCGAGAAAGGCATCAACAACTATGTATGACGAGAAAGCGGATCAGACAAAGTAAGAAATTATCGGTATAATTGGCAACTGTTTAATTTTTCACGTTCTTTTAATTCAAGAGGGACGAACCTTCTGATCACTGCCGATGAGAACTTCAAATCTTTCGAAATCGTCAAAGTCGGAGTGAATAATCACCCAGAACGTGGCTTTTCCGCCTTTGTATTTGTTCCTGGCACAAAAGACAGTATAATCGTAGCCTTGAAGTCGAAGGAGGTCGATGGAGAAGATCCTGAGAGCTTTGTAACTGTTTTCGACATACGCGGTAATATAATAATGGCGGATCAAAAACTTGGAGGCAGCTACAAATTCGAAGGGATCTTTCTTACGAAAAGGCCAGAACCGACGTCAACAGTGAGTCAACATTGTCCTTCCACTGCTAATTTGGTTTGGTCAGCTTCTTCACAAAAACTATTCCGCGATTCAGTCTGGATTCGGAATGAGTTTCAAAAAAAAACCTTCTGTATTTGGGATCGAGGGTGTTCTGCAGCGAAGTTTCAAGCCCGTAAAGGAAGCCTGAACGAATGTCCAAAAATTACAGGGTGGTCCACATGAAGTGTGACGGGAAAACTACCCATAACTTTACAAAAATCAAACCAAATGAGAACCATTTCCGTTCATTTAGATGACAAAAAAATTCTCTATAACATATCTCAGATCACATTCGAAATGACCTCCTTTGGCTTTGATACAAGCATCCGATCTCTTTCACAAATTCGTGAGAATGCGCGCTATCATTTCCGACGAAATTCGCTCTCAAGCAACCACCTGGGCTGTCTCCACCGAATCTAATGACTTGTGTTTGAAAGAGCAGACTTTTTGCTCCAAGATAGATTAGACAGCGAAATCCAGAGAGCTGAGATCGGGTGAGTTTGATGGCCAAACATCCTTCGTCCAGAAACACGGAAAATTGGTCCCACAGCACTCCAGTGCCTTCTTTTCGCCGTGAGCAGGTGCTCAATCTTGATGGAAGGCCCACTCGATATTCATAGCATTATATTCGGTTTAAGGAATCACCCCATACTCCAGGATCTGTTTCAAATGAAGTTCGACATAAATTTCAACTCCTTTTTGAACAAAAACCAGCTTGGCCTTGCCCAAATCCGATATTCCACCCCACACCATCACGGATTGTCAGAAAAGAGATTTTTCAACCTTGACATCTCTTGGAGATACCTTTGACAGAAGTTCCCGCTGATTCTGCGCATTACGGAGTGAATATCTTCTTGCCCGTGAAGAGAATGCGGCCGAGCTTGTCACCGCGCGCAAGGGTCATCACCATTCTGCATTTTTCCAATCTGGAGGCTTTCATTTCGCCTGTGAGACGTTGTCCTTTGGCGAATTTGTAGGATACAACTCGAGATCATCTCTGATCAGTATTCGCATGGTTGAAAGGCTGCTTTTGTTATTCTTGGCAGCTGTCTAATGCTTCTTTCAGGATTTCGGCTCAGTTTGCTTTCGACGGCGTTTCGAAAGGCAGGGGTCCTCGTAGTTCGATCAGGTCTCCCTCTCGGACGACTTTCAATCCCTCCAGTTTCTCCGTATCGGCATATGACTCGATATGCTTGTTCCCGGTGTAGTTTAAGCGTCTTCAAGATCTCGGAAACTGAAGACCCGCGTTTGTGCATGGCGACTAATGCAGTGTAATCCGCAAGCAATGCCATCTTTTTCCAAAAAACAGAAGATAAGACTAATTCCTATAGGGCTAAAAAACACGGAAGAAACGAATCACACAGTGAAAAACCACAGAAAAGCCGTAAAAACGTCCAAAAATTGATTTTCTTTAGCCCGTCACACTTCATGGGAACCACCCTGTGTAGTAAAACGAAGAGAGCAAGACATCAAAAGGAGAGATCGTTAATATTTAGTTCCCTGACAGAAGATCTCTTCATGACTTCAAGCAGGGAGTAATTCTTTTAAATGCCTAGATTTTCCAACTCTTACTTAAAGATTGGGAATGGAAAATAGAGGTCTCAAAGGTATTGCTGAGACATAACCATAGAACAACAGCTTCAAAAGGATTTTGCCTCTATTCATTCCACAGGGAAAAATTCCCCACCACCCAGTGGTAAGACTTATAGAATCATTGGTAGATCAAATTATAAGAAAAGTTCTACGATAATCACTACGTGCATTTATGAAAAATGATAGCAGCTTGATGGGCAAGATTTTGACACTGACAAAGTCAGAAAATGCGAAGTTCAAATTCTTCGATACGTAGCAACTAAATTTAGGTTAAAAAGGAACCTAAAAGGGCACCGTAGACGCCCACATTTCATAGATAACCAAAATGAATATGTCATTGAACTGAACTATGTAGAATCAAGTCAGGAAATTTAACTTTAGAGAAAATGTTTCAAGCGTGGCAGAACATCTTGAGCGATTCAGTGATTTCTTAAAGGCAGCACCCACGGAAATTTTTGTGTTGGAGATTTCGCTGAACTTTGGGGTTTTCAGGGACGATGAACACATAGGCAGTGATGAAACAGCGTGAAACACGCCGGAAGGCGGGAAATGAAGGCGCTGTTTCCCATGCGTCCACAGCGCGGACGAGTTTTCCGCTGAGGGTATAAGCGCGTATCGTCACGAATTATTGTGGATGGTGCGCTTTCCATACCCTACACTGTACAGTATTCCTTATACAACATGATACATCAGGCTAGGCCATTCGTAGCATGCCAAATCAATAACGTTAAGTGGCGTGGCGGACACCAAAATGGCCACGCTCGGCTCTGTGTCCACGGCAGTATCTCCACAGAAAGGCCGCTTTTTTCTGTGTTCAAGTTACCATTGTGAGAATTTCCGTGGGTGCTGCCTTTAGCGTCTCAGGGGTTTCTTACAGGTATTGTTGAAAAATTTTCCAACAGTAGAAATCAACCTATTACAATAAAGGGAGTGTTCGGAGCAGGAAGTTCATACAATCCCATTCTGTAAGAAGGGACTTGGTTGCATTGATTTCACATCTTTCACATCTATCATTTCACATCACATCGCCCATAACTATGGTAGCACTATGCCAGTTCTCGCTTCTTCAACTTAATTTAGGTTGCTGCTTCTTCCTGGAACACACACCAATTTGGATGCAACACGTGAAATTTCTGAACGATTCTTGCTTACTGCTAACGCGAAACAAAGGCTCATTACTTAAACAATGGTGTTTTGGCGCGCTCCGTTTTCAAATGGCCGAGAGCTCCCAAGAAATCCGCTTACACAATGATTGGAAGGGATAAAGAGATGGGAATTCTTATCGAATTGCGAATGGAAGGTCCGATGCAGTTCGCAATAAACCTGAAAATTTTTGAAATTTTTGATGATTTTGGTAATTAGCCCTCAAAACCCCAAATTTCAACCCACTGAACTTGTTCGGCTTGCTTGCTTTTCGAGATAGTGGCTTTTCAAACCTGGAAGAGATGCAAATCCGTTGTTTTTCTCATCGCAATGACATTTACAAGTCTACGGTTACTTGGTCGACAGATATTCCAGTAAGCCGTTTTCTTGGTGGATTGTTTTTGATGATACAGAATAGGTCGTGTACAGCAAAACGAGGAGGTCAGTCCAAGATCTAGGCTCCAGCGGCCTACCCAAAAAGCGGGCAAACCATCGCTATGCTCTTAAAAATTCTTTGACCTTACTTGATCAGTAGCTTGAGTAGTCTGAGACTGATTTATTTCCAAACGGATGCACAATAACCGCTGAGCACTACATACACTCTCCTGTTTGAAGTAATGAAGGGAAAACTTTTAGATGTAAGGCGGAAGCTGGCGAATTTGCGTGGTCCACTGCTGCAAGGGGTAACGCATATGTACCAGCATGTTGTAGTGTCAACCCTGAAAAGCATAGAGCGCCTATGCTTCTTAATTCGAATAGAATTATTGACTTTGAGCCGAGTTATGGTGTTTCAAAAAATTAGGTGCAACTGCACCGGAACTTCTGTACGCACTTAATAAAAGCATGTTACCACTACCCTTTTCACAAAGGTGACTTTCACTTTAAGTACATTCTTCAAATTAAAAGGCATGCGGACATTTGTGAAGCAATACGGATTCCATCAATGGAACATTTGAATAGCGATGCTCACCGAACACGTGCTAGGGCAAGTGCTCTAGGCGCAGTTTCCCGTCTCGCTAACTGAAATACAATCGGGGACCGAATGAGTGATAGATGCTTAAACGTTGAAAAAGAACAAGAAAATTCGCGCTAACCTTCGCGAATTTTGAAAAAGAGCATAGATATATCGAACATCTCTAATCCCCTGTTTCAGGTATCGTCCTCTTCTAGTTCCGTCAGCACCAAAGGTGCGTGTATTTTACCAGAATTTTGTTTGCTTGCTGATTGGATATGTCTGACATTTTAGGTACAACTAGTACAGCAGCGCCCACAAGGCGACCTTGGCCTAGTATGTGATCGTGTGACTCAAGTTTTCATTTCTTTTTTTTCATCACTTCTATGGTTAAGCGTAATCACAAGAAAAATTGGACTCGTATGACACCTTCCTTCCTTGTGCAGTACTTCTCGAAAAGATAGACTGATTCTGTGTCCGTGGAGCTGCGGCGGGAACCGGACGAGGGATGCGAAGAGAGCACGGTTCAAGTGAGAGAGTCGAGTAGGTCTCGAAACAACTCCGCAGCCGCGACGCTATGAAACCGCACGCGCAATCCGTCTATATTTTCGACATTTTTATTATTTTGTAAGTGGCTAAACCCTTTCGTCCTTCAAAAAAATTTGTGTTCGTTCCATTTCTTACTCTTATGATTCTATTATTATATATTATCATTTTGAGCGACTAATTTACAATGTAAAGGTGAACAAACAGTGGATATCATGCTTTTATCAGCACCTTGCAGCACAGACCGCGCCCTATATTGAACCATAGCGCAACAAAACTGTAGGAAGGTTGTTGGACTCATGAAAAGAACCTGTCCCTAGTTGCACTGATGTATATCAGTGCTCGCAGCACCGAGTCGTATGTCCTCCTGGTCCTACGCCACATCCTTGCCTTACACTGATGATGCATACAAAGTGATGGAATTTTCGGCCGGCTCTAAAGTAGTAAGGCAGAGTGAGACACCCGAGGTAGCTAATTCTGCGTCCACTTCCCTCTAATACTATTTCCGCGGCATGAGATGGCGACCATCTCCTACATAACAGGGCGATGATCTCTGCTCTTCGCACATACTTGGCCCAGCAGTGACGTGGGTGGCTATGATCCACTATGCTAAACTGTGTGGATGTGAGCTGGTGTGCAATCATCACCTAAAGCGTGGCGATGAGTTTTGGAGTTCAACTCACCCCATGCCACTTTACTATGGGCCTGCCTTGGTTTCGCTGTGTACCAACCCGCCTTGCCACTCCCTTCCAAGTGACCACCCTCTGCCACAACCCCTCTTCCTATCTCCTTCAGGCGACCTACCTTCTGAAAAAAACAACTACGTTTGGCCCCGTCCAAAATGACAATCAACCTGGTGTAGGGTTAGCAATAGAACAAACAAGAATTTCGTACATTTCAGAGCCCAATTGCGGAAATCCAAGGCTCACCAATGGTCTTCGGAATCTTTTCTTGCACATGCATAACAGGTTCAGGTAAGATCCAGATGTTAGAAAAAATGCTTCTCTTTGTCACCATTAGCTCCTCACAACTTTCAGAAGTAACCTAGCCAAAGGACAGACAGAGAGAAGCAACGGTTGGGGCATTGCTCCACCTGCAACTCTTATGTATCGAATGGTGGGAAGAGATTCTCTGCAAAAATTAAGGGGAAATCAACTAAAATAAATATGAATTTCATTTGCAGAAATATAGTTGTGCTGCAGAATCGTTTGCTCAACAGCATGCTGGCAGCTGCGTGGCAAGACACTTGCCACAGCATGCCATGCCCGGTTACAAGGAGAATATCCATATTTTACGCAATGTGCAAACCACACGTGAGGGAGCTATTCAGAACGTAGGTTATTCGACCACTCTGACACTCATTTTGTGACCCTTCTGTTTCAAAAATTCAAAATTCAAGGCCTTGACAAGTTGGTGGTCAGAGCTGGCAAGATTCGGTATGAGATCGAATATGATGTTCTACAACAGTGAATTTCAAAGAGGAAATCGCAACGTTTTGAGCTGGTCCAAGGTAAAACGTTGGAGAAGATACATCTAATCTTAAATGCATACTACGTGCGGTGAGCTTCCATGGAGCTGACACTTCAGATGGATCGCGCAACGCTCCTCCAAAAATGATGATCATAGCAATTATTAGTGATTTTCCAACTCATTTGATGATTTTTCTCATAGAAAAAAAGCTACACATTCCCTCTACTTACCAGATACCTCAGGTGAGACTAGCGAATACAACACGCCGCGCAGCATTCCACAAAGTCTCATCTTCATCGACGGTCACTGTAAATGAAATTTATGGGAGCTACATAGCTGTATCCCGAGATTTGTTCACTTAGGGTATGGGTGGAGATGAGGCAAAATGAGGCTAGGAAGTGATATCCAGCCCTTCAGTGCCAACTTGTCCTCACTCACATTCAAATCGTGCGTGTGCAGTATGGTGAAATCGCTCGCAAATGAGTACGGGTCGGCCGTGAAAGGCGAGGACAGAGTTCACTTGAGCCAATCGCGTAGACCCAACGCACCCTCTTTTGCCCCATCATGACCTAAACCCGTTCATCTATTCAGATGGCTTGGTGGAACAACATGGAACTTGGATGCTCTGTGCAGAACTGTGGGACATTTTTCCTAACTGTTTGCATGTACAAGTCGGGGTAAGTTAACGCATTGTGGATGAAATATGAAGACGATAATGACGAATGGCTTCTAGGGGTAATTTCGTCAATCAACATGTCTACAGGGTCGGAGCAGTGTGCTCTGGTTGCCCACGAGGTCAGTGTGACGGCGATGCTCTTTGTCGGTGGTGACGAGAAAAGCTTATGTCTATTGATTTGACAGTAAAGTATTCCATATTTTCTACTTTACAAGAGAAATAAAACTATAGGGTGCGCCATAAGTTCTTGCACAGTACAAGAGAAATAAAACTATAGGGTGCGCCATAAGTTCTTGCACAGCATTTTTAGTATGCCACAGCCGCTGAATTGAACGTAATGGCTTGACGTCCATGCTCACACTAAAACAACTCAATAGCAACTCAAAACACCTATCAGATCAGGGATACGTCTCCATTTGCTTTTGTAATAACTCAAAGTTGAGAGAGTAGAGAGCAGCTCGTGGCGCGCTGGTGTGTCTGGTATAAAACCTCTCGAAGCTTTACCTCAACTTTATGCTACGAGTCCAGACATAGGTATGATATCGCACTTGATTCGCTCTAAAACATAGTTGAGTACGGCTGTCCATCAATTTCGGATTGGCGTTATAGAGGAGTTTGTTCTGAGCAGGGGATTTCGGTCGTGCCGCTTTCCAAGAGGGTATGTGTCTACGTTGAGCTTCAGTAATATAACAGAAATCTATGAAGGTCCCTGTGAACTTCATCATGCTATCCCAATCCAGAGCTGAACTACAGCAATTGACTCGGTATCCTGTAATCCTCTGGTCATACGCACCTTTTCACAACCTTTATATAAAGTCACAACTGCCTGAAGAAAGCCTACAATTGATTGGCAAAGGAAGGTTCTTTCTTTAAGACAACATTTAAGATTTCTGAGAAAAATTTCCAGCAACCCCACTCCTTTTACAGCTGTTCTTTCCGTTCCTTTGTATCACGTACGCATAATGCGGAGCGTCCGTAAGAAAAGAGAGATAAGGCGGAAGTCGCGGGTACACTCCGTTATTTCCTGGACAGTCTGGGTACACACGCTGAATTTCTCGAAGAACTGTGTGGTGAGCGTGCAAACATGGCCATCTCACTATCGCTCACTGAGACTGTACAGAAGAATAACAGTTTTTGGACATCGTTGCGAGCCAAGTCAGTGCCAAGGAAGGAACACTCTGAATATGAATAGTAATATCAGAGGGAAAAGGGGTCAAGTAAGTGCCCGCCAATGTCCAGCACAACTGTTTTTAATTCTTTAAAACTATTAAATTCTCTGTACCATCCCCAGTAACTTTATATCAACTGGCAAAATCATCTTTATTTATTTTTATTTAATACACCATAGGATGTGCCAATGCTATTGCAGTGCCAAGGACATAAATTAGAACAAGAAAGACGAACAAAAAAATCATGTTGAATGAAAGTGAAAAGAGACGTTCACTACCAAGACAAGGACACTATGTAGAATATCTTTTTTTCAGTGCTATGTTTCCGTACGCACAGGGAACCGCCAGCACCTTTATATCCTGTAATATGAAGAAGACGATACTGATCTCGAAGACGTTTGTCGTTTTTCCTGAACTTCTACATGCGAAAGAAATATGGACCTTTTTAATGCATTGCATTACTCGTCAAACAGCACATCTGTAGCCACAGCCATGCGCTTTTATATACCATACATATCGAAATGAAAACTGTTCATAGCTTCTTTAGGTGTAGAGTTCCGCAGAAAAAAGAGCGGGTTCGAGATCTGGAAGAGCAGAAGGAGCAGGTCCCTTTTTCAATCTCCACTCAAACGCTTTGATTTGGCAATATCCTTCTAACCCCTTGTATGCAAACACATTTGTTTTCTTATGCTCAATTACAATTGCCTTACTGACGAGTTGCCAGGAGGACCTAACCTCTCAGCCTATTTACCCATATGTAGACAGGGAACGAAACGGGCAAATAGGCAATACGCCTTTATAAGTTTTTATATATTACTTCTCACAGAATCAAAAATTTGTATAATGTTAATAATTTAATCATGACCTTAGAAAATAAGGAATAACAGAAAAAACAAAACAGAGGAATAAAACAATCCCGTCCCATAAATCTCCGCCACCTTGTACATTAAGAGCATTTTTAATTCGTTATCCTAGTGATTTAGACCAATGACCACAGCGTCGACCTTCCTTTATTGAGAATCCCATCTCGATCTTACACGGATGATCCCATTGGAATTGTTCGTTAGAACGGTGGAGAGCATGGGTTGCTCATATCTCGGAGACCTAGAGCAAAGTGTGACGATATCTTCGCCTGAGAGACACACGATAGCGACGTTTAGCTCTTAAGCAGCTGGCTTACTGCAGATAGAAAATATTTTGGAAACTTCAAGATTACTACTTCAAGATTTATTAATTGATAAAAAATGTGAAGTTGGAATCTGGACTCATTGTAACTTACTGTACAGTTTAAGCACTAGAATAATGCGGTATAGGCAATTTTCGACTATCCTGTACTTCTCTTACAACAAAAGCCATTTCACAACAGACATTCATCCTAGCAATAAACATTCCGTCAAATTAATACCGCGTAATCCAGCAGCCTGCCGTCCGGCGTCTGCGCGTGGCTATACGAGCGTCCGCCTCGCTTTGATCCGACTCGTCCACGTCATTGCGGATCTGTCGTTGACAGGAGAGCATCGTGCCAAGAAAGCAGCGTAATTGCAAGGTCGCGCCGAACGGACCAGAGAACGCACGCACCCACGGCGACGCAGACAGCCTTTGATCCGGAGACGGGCACAGGTCAGAGCAGGCCATAAATGGCTCCAGGTGTCATTATGTGGCAGTTTGCGTAATAGATCATTCTCCTTGATTTTTTCTTTGATTTTTCCACAGTTCGATGAACCGCGATCGCTACCATCTGGTGTCCTTTCCATCGTAAGAGTGTGACGGGCCGAGCTAAGGAGTGTTTTGCGGATTTTTTCCAAGCAGTGGTGAAAACCTGTGGTTCCACACTGGACAATCAATAAATCAAATTTTACTATTTGAGAAGAAAGAAAAGTAAGAAAAACAACGGCCTAACTTCCGTTTCGTACTACACCCTTATACGGAAGTTAGAATAAAAGCCTGTACTCGCCAGTAAGGGAAGGGAAGCCCTAAGCTATGAAAAACAGGATAAAAATGAAGGAAGGAACTCACCAATCCATCACGTTGACTCGTAGGGGTCCACTGGTTAGAACAGAATATTAGTAGAATATAAATAAATATCTCAAACTTGGGTAATTAAACCCATACAAGTTGCATGATTGGTTAAAAAAATGCGACTAGGGATTGCCATGGAATTTTGTTATTCATAGGTCAAGGCTCACCAATGAAGAGATTCAGCCTGCCTTCAACAACACTTACCACAATGATGAAACCAGTAACTCCGAAAAATCTTCAAGATCAATGTTATTAATTTGGGTCATAGCAGTTACCCTACTTTTACCCCACTAGTCACAGTAGCTTATAATTTCTCTGGAGTGAAAATCCTAGTCACTCTCAAGCAAAGCTTGTTTTCCTTGGCTAGATTCCGAATTTCGCCTTTTTTTTGGGCGCATTATTGAGTTTTTCCAATTTTTCTATGCGTTTCGGTGCAAATGAGCGCATTGTAGGCATTTTTTCGGTTGTTTTGGGTCTTCTACCCTGTCAACAGGGCATTACCCTCAAGTTCATAAGATTGTGTGCCGATAAGTGCCAAGTTTCACAAGGACAAAACACCGCTCTAGGCATCCTTGCTTGAGAAGGGCATTTTCCCTCATACCAACGCCTAGAAATTTGACGTAGAAACAAATGCACTGGTGACAAAACGCAGTTGAATACGTAGGATTTTCGCTTGGGAGTTCGCGGAGTATTTTTCATGTAGCGTGCTGAGGAAGGCGCCAGAAAACTAGGCTAAGTATTCTAATATGTTTATTAGAGCAGATCTCCTCGTAACCCCCCCCCCCCTGCCCACCCCTCCAATAAGATGAAAAAGAAGAGAATTGAGTGAGTCCCTGAGCGCCCATTCAACTGTTTTAGGAATTGCATTGACTGTTTGCGCTATTTTGTTGAATGAAAGGAAAAAGAAGTGAGCACTCCTGCTCCACAAAAGCTTCCCAGAATTCGCCCCTAACCCTGGTGAATCCGACGAATCGCCAAGTAGGGCCTTAATGCATCTTTATGATTACCCAGGATGGACGCGGAGACTCTCCTGTTGACACTGGGTAGGTTTATGTGCTGTTAACACGTTTTTCCTCCATTATTTCTTCTTTTTCTTCGTTTACCCAGGGTAATCTCGACGACGCATACGGTCCCAAGGATCCTCACTTCCATGTTGTCGTACCTGCCACTCTGCTAATTATAAATACCAAAAACTGTGTAGTGTTGTTTACTGCTGATATCATCAGCAATGGTACTCAAAACCGTTCAAACCGCCTTGCTTGCTCAAATTTGTTGTTTCAGCCACTGATTAGGTACCGCCGATCAGCGGTCTTTGAACCGGTAAACAAACCCTAACCCACTCCATTCAATCGCTTTTGTACCTTATAGTCTGTTTCGAACGCAACGGTAGTTGAGTATCCATGCGGGTAATCTGCTTTTTTATCGCTTCTCACAATTTGCTGAACACTTTCCCGCGTTCTCTTTCTCTACTTTCTTCCCAACTAACATACCCGGTGAAACGCACTTCACTCATATAATGTGTAACCCATTCCGGCTCTGCACTTCACTCTTGGATCAAATTAATTTTTTTTTATCAGTACTACATGATCCAAGGTGCTAGGTGCAATGCTCAACACAACACATAAGTCAAACACTGAAGTACGGCTACACTTCTGGTAAAATGACAAGGAAATTGACAACCGAATCAATGCCCATAATCCAAAAATCCACCTTTTCATGGATGATTCCCGTGGTCATAACGCTTATATTTGAATTTATTATGCTACCAACTCACCCAGGCTCTCGAATTCTGCTCAAAGCAAGTCGTACATTCGATTGGCTGACACTACTCCTTGCCTGATGTTATCTTATCCTACTCAGGATCAAAGGCGTTTGTCTTTTGCTTCTGGTGCAATAATGCCTCTCTCGTCGACTGCCAGCGATTTGTCGTGGAAATCGGCCAGGTGGGCGGGGCCGCGAGGCCCCCCCCCCCTCACCGAGGCGCATTCCTTCTTTGAAGATCTTTGGAATTTCCTGCTTTTTTCCCCTCAACTTTCTCTTTTTGGCTTTATCTCAACTAAGAAATGCTTTTCTACATAAATCGTACTAAGGAGGGCAACGTCGTGGATCTAACTATTTGCTCTAGCCTTTTGATCTTCTAATCCTAGAATTTTTTTAAAAATTTCCAAAACAATCTTTGCTACATATCTTTGCTACTGTACCAGTTAACCTGGGTTTTCTCTGCGTTCTCTCCTTCCTCGCACTATTTAATCAGCTATGCTCGTGCCTATTGTATTACTATTTGCGTGACCCTCTTGGCAGCTGGGTCAGGCATCCGCTGGATTTGTGATCCAAGCCGAACACCTCTTTTCTCGTATAGCACCTAATTAGCGCCCCTTTCTCGTATGGCACTTAATTGCTGATAATTCTCCAAACGTTCATTGCCTCCTTTTTCTCAATGCCTTTCTGGTTGAGATTGCCTAGATCTGGCTATGTTCCATGATTCTTCCTGCAATCAGAATCCCCAGAACATGTCATTTGATTGTTTGTAACTCTTTCAACCTAAAGCTTGTTGACAAGTTGGTTTCGCCCTTCTCGTCGACAATTTGTCGATGCGAAGCTTGTCGACAACTTGGAAAGTGGTCGGCCTTTGGCTTTGCAGGTTGTCGACAAGATTGGGGCCGACAACTTGTCGACAACTTGTTCTGGGGGTTCTGAGCAGAATCTGCAGTATCTTCAACCGCAGCATGCTTCTGTAGCTCCTGCAGATCAAATAACAATCAAAATGGCATTTTTAGGAAGCCTCCAAATGTCTATTGGTGATTTTGGTCTCCTGCCTCCGGAGCTGATTCGCCAGATTTGCTACAACTTGAATCTCGACGACATTCTTAACTTACAGGTGGGCAAATGTTGGCAAAATTAAACCTTGGAATTGGCTAAAGAGAAAACATTGCAAACATTTGACCATGGTGTGGATGCATTACATAGGGTAAAATGTTGACGACAATACTAATGATGAGTTAATTTATGTGATGTTAACACGTTTACCCTGGGTAATCTCAATTATCCTTGTGTCTCCAGGACGTTAACCTGAACCACCGCGACTGATGTTTGATTAAGTTTTGATTATATCAACTCTTATGTGTACTTTTTCAGCTGTACAATAAGTCCTGACCTTTTGTTTGTTCCTTGAATTCACCAATTCCTAACTAAAGGGAATATCTCAAAGTTTTCTGAAAGTCCAGAAATAGTTCTGCAGCTGGGCCTAACAACTTGGGTAACTGAGGACCGCCTCCCCTGATGTTTTTCTAGCAAGAAATTCATTCATAAATGATTTGCCATATTTGTCACCTGTCACTATGTCATTCTTTAGAAATGTCATCATTTCCTGGAACTAATGATCGACAACGTGTTCTTCGTTGATATGAAGATTCTGGAAGCGAATTGTGATGCTCATGGTTCGTATCCTTCTACTATATTTACTCTCTTGCCTATTTTCATTGCTTTACTTTTCTTATGGGTGGTCTATCAGTTACAACGAACCGCTCTCACAATCAGTTCTTCGGCTTGTAGGCACCGTCGTGAGCCTCTGCGCTCCGTCCACTTCCACTCAGTTCTCCACCACCACGGCTTCCGACAGTTGGAAGGAGGCAGTGTACAAATCGAATAGGGTTTCCAAGCTTTCTGTGAGGAGAACGGAGGATGCCAGGGATAGTTATGTCCTGGATGTCATCGAAAGAGCAGGTTCGTGGTCGTGTTCCCCGTTAAGGGAATTAGTCCGAGGCGTTGTAATTCTCTCTTTGTCATGGAAGTATTTTCAACTGTCTGGATCTGAAAATCAAATACATTTCACTTCAGAGCTCAACCTGGACGAGGTAGAAATTGTCCTCCAACCCGGTTCTCAAACGTCATCGCAGCATTCCAGAAGCAAAATCTACCCGGTAATCACTGATTTTTCTCTTCGAAACGGCCATCAGTTAAGCCAAGGAACTCCTTCCAGAAATTGACCGAGTTCATTGCCTCATGCTGTCGGAACGTCACCCGCTTCCGCCTCGAACATGACCCGTCCAACTCGATCGAGTACACTTTGCAAGGAACAAACGCCACTTTGATCTACACCCAAGACGATGATTCCCTGCTCCAGCAACACTTCGTTGTCCCACTGTTCCACGCACTCAATGAAGGTAGGTAACCGCTTAGTCAGACGTAGTCGTTGTATTGTTTCTATATGTCGCCGTTTTCAGGATATTGATATTATTTGCAAACCTTTTAAAGGTCGTCGCTGTCCGTCAACGTTGACGCTGCGAATCGGATGGCGCGAGAAGCCGGTGATGGCACTGCAAGCCGCCTTTCACGCAGCTCTGCCCAGGAGCCAACGATCCAAGCTGCAGGTCCTCAGACTAGGTGAGTTCATGGCCTTTACTGGTCATTTTGATCTCTGGGACTGTTTTTTTTTGTGCCGCATGGTCCCTTACGTAAGGGGTAAGAGGTAGAGAAAATTTCTCCCAAGAACTCCCGAAACAACTAATTCTCAGCAAAGCCAGCACAGTGCAGTTACTTGTTTACTACTTGCTGCACAACCATGTTGTTATGAGCCCAAATCGCAAATTTATGCACATACAGTACCGGCCAAAATTATATAGCCTTTTCAACTTCCCTCCATAACCTCTGTCAACGCAAAGCTCGGCTTAACATAAAGTCTTCACGCTCAAATTTTTAACTTCAACGGATTTTGAGTCTCTGCAACTATCATAAAAATTTCAACTTCAAGGCTTCACGTTAAGTCAAGATTTACGTTAACAAAAGTTATGGTGGAAAATTGAAAAGGCTATATAATTTTGGCCGGTACTGTATAATCGAGTCCTACGGGTTTTCGAAAAGGTTCACAGTACTACAAAGGCCATGGATGAGAGTCCAGACAGTGCTTGAAACTACCTGAGACTCTTCACTAATCCTCGCTCTACTACTAGCATTAGGCTACGCATCTTATTGACCTCTTACCTAGAAGTGCTGTAGTCTTGGGCCCGAATGCATAATTGAGATTACCCCGGGTAAATGCGTTGCTCGTGCTAACGATGGGTAAATTTGTGTGGTGTTGACACGTTTACCCTGGGTAATCAAAGCGATGTATGCTTCATTTGGTGTGGATTTGCCTTTCTCATGTCTGTCTTAACAAGTTTTTTTTTTTCAATTACATTTACCTCTACTTATACTCGAAATTCACCTACCAGTAAATAATATATCTATGTGGCAGTGGCGGACGCAGGGGAGGGGGGTTGCCCCCCCCCCCCGAGAAGAATGGGTCGCCAAATTTTTGTAGTTACTTTACAATACATATAAAAATCTTGTAATAGTTTATTCTTACTTGTTTATCATTATTTTTTTCAAATATTGATTATTCATTATTTCTTATTAAAATTAATATTTTTATTAATTTTATTTTCCGCATGGGTCCCCAAAACAGCGGAGACCCCAATTTCTCTCTCACGCCCCTCACCCCCTCCCGCCCACTTTCTGCGTCCGCCACTGCTTTGTGGAAAGGGTTTGTAACAACCTGACCCAGCAGAGAGTACTGAGATTACCCAGGGTAAACGTATTAAACGAACATGTTGACGATGGCTGAACTCAGAAGTGTCAAAATATTTACCCTGGGTAATCTCAATTGGGTATATGGGGCTCTACACATGACCAACTAATTTTATTATAAGATTTCGAAGGCAGACTCGAGATCAGAATCCACATCTGTTTCTGTTAGGACTTGTTCCACTGAAAATCTGTGGATCGATTTGGGCCCTAATGCATCATTGAGATTACCCAGGGTGCATAAATATAATGACACCCGTGTCAACAGTAGGTAAATTTGTGTGGTGTTTGCACGTTAACCCTCGGTAAGCTCAATGATGCATGGGGCCTTGGTATACTTTCTGTGAAAGGAGATCAACTTTTTTGAGTTATGAGTTTCTATTCACAAAATTTATGATGGAAAGTGAGTCTCACACATTGATTTGTTGATTGACCCGAGTTCGTTCTGATCTATAATAGTTTTTTTTTCCGAGGCTTCGTTTATGACACACTTTAAGGTGCATAAATAAATAAATAAAATGCCTATACGCTTAGTTACCCTCTTTGAATTCAACATTATTCATTCTAGACTTCTGCAACAACGTCTCCGCACTCTCCCGTGACGAAATCCAGCAGATCCTAGCTCAATACGCGCCGTACCTCAACGACACTCGACAACTGCAGCATCTCATCCTAGATTTGAGCCACAGCAAGGTGAGCTTCTGGCTTTATCCCTTCACTTTCTCCCACAGAATCTGTGATAGACCTCCCTTAATTCTCCTTTTCAGCTCCTGGCATCCGAACTAGAGATGCTGTACTCGACCATATCTCGAGAACTCCCGCAAACGCACCGGATCTCACTTTACACTTCGGAGTACTTGCCGAAGGCGGATGTCGCTCAAAAACAAAAGCACACCAACAGAGTGGCGTGCTCGTAGCTGTCACACCTCGAGAAGTTAATGATACTCAGTGCCAAAGATGTACATAGTTAAATTAATATATTACATCGTAATAAACAATTTTGCTCATGGTTTTGTGGTAGTTATCCATTTTTATTGAGACCCGCCTTCATTATCACGACGCTGAGAAAAGAAGTGAGCGGCATTTATACCAGATCGCTTACACCACGGCTCGCTACGTTTTTTAACTTATTTTTTAGAACTCTCATAAGTGGAGCTATAGATGGCGCTGCCATTTTACACCGATCAGGGTACTAAGTCACGAGAATTGAAGGGCTAGGATGACTCTGTCCAGTTATTCTCACTGAACACAAAAATACATCAGAATGTCCCATTAGCGAGGTAAGGATTCTTTCTAATGTACGAGCCTCCAATACTGTACCAGAAGCTGGCTCCAGTTTTGGACAATATGTATATGGTAAGGTTTTACCTACATGTTACACAGAAGGAGGTCTTCCTCGCCGTGCTGACGAGCTCCCCAGAGGACCTGCTCCTTAAACCTTTTTACCCGTATAGGTAAAGAGAACGAAATGGGCAAATAGGCGAAGTTTGCTTATGAGCTTTTACAGATTTGTTCGTACAAAATCTTTCCATTACACCAAGAATCTTATTGATTGAAATCGCATCGAAAGAGCCGTTCAAAACGAAACAAACTGCTTCTTTAGCCCTAGTATCGCAGATTTAAAGGCAGCACCCACGATAATCTACATCTTCGAGCTTTTGGAAGTTTTCAAATCTCAAGCATAGTCCCGACAATTCTGCGACAAAAATGGTGTCGGAAGTCGCGGCTTACGCGAGATATTACAAGTAGAACTCCAGTACAACAGTACAAACCAGCCTGCTTGTACGAGTTCTCCTGTTTTGCAAGCGTAGCATTGGAGCGGCACTTCACACGGATCAGCTGTTTTTGCCTGCCGTCACTCAGTTTTTCCTATGAATAATTCTTTTCCACGCTCTTTTCACCTCAGTTCATCAGCTCTTTTGGTCATAATTGCCTGGAGAACTTTCTATTTTCACTTTTCAAGAGTTGTTCACCCTTTTCTGGCTCTTACCGTTTAATTGTTATCTCTAATGGTGAATTAGCGATATTTAGTCTTGTCCTTTGCCTTACATTTTCTGTTTTTGCTTCACGGATACGTGTGTGTAACTGTCATCCTTTCCTTTTGCTATTCCCGTTTTCTTTTGCTCGAAAACACTGCAAATCCGGGCAAATACCCGAATTCGTCATAAAAGTACGTGACGACTGAGGCAGCATTATCGACTTTTTGGTCAGATCGTTTCCGCGCAACTCGACCATTCCGATCTAACTCAGCGAAGTAAGGACATTCAGAAATCGGCTTTTTAGAAGTTTTAACAAAATTGACCGATACCCTCGTGCTCATCGTAGTCAAAAACTTAAGACTGTGCTAAAATCTCGATGGCAAAAATTTTCGTGGGTGCTGCCTTGAAAGCCGTTCAGTTCAAAAAAAAAACCTCCCAAAATCCTATCCAGTTGCACACATATGCCACCCGCTTCTAAACAATTCTCTACCACAGCAGACCTACCTCACAAAATCCTCCCAAAATCATATCCTCACAGTCAATCTCGTCATTTCAGGATAAGGTGTCACCTTGGGCACGTAGTAATCCCACACCGTGGCGGAACCAGCTGCCGTTGTCAGTGATCCTAGCGATGACAGCTTCCCCTGAGACCCTTTGCAGAAGTGGATGCTACATCCAGGGTCCAGGGCAAATGCAACAGCAAAGACGACAAAGATATTAAAAAGAAGGTACACACATCTAAAGTAAAGACCGACGACGAAGTAAAGACTTAACTTTGTACGTGATTCAGGTGACTTTTCTCTTATTTCCTGTCCGGCATTTTCCCTATAATTTAATTCTATTCTGCTCACCAAGCAGCAGGCAGCACTAACCTCTTCAATACAGCTAGCTAGCTATTCTTCTATGGGTAGATCAAAACCATCTATTATCCATGAGTTGTATTCGAACGTGCGTATGTAATAACTCAGATTCAGCTGCTTTTTCCATGTGTTTTTTCTAAAGTTTGAAACCCTAACTTTAGATTGAAGTATTTACCGTAGAACACAATTCTACGATGGTTTCCAGTCATGAAGCATGTCTACCACTCAAGCCTAGAAAGAGTAACGGGAAGGCTCTTGTGCAAATGTCTTTAAAATATATAAATGTAACCCTAACAATATGCAGTGGTGACAAGCAGATGTACAAAGGAGCGCCAAAAGCCTTTTGACAATAACTATACCTCGCTGAGAAGATGTGGAGGAATATGAATAACAATGGGTTCTCATTACTCGTCTATAGTTTCGTTGTGAGCGCGAGTATTGCTTTCAGTTCTAAAGTGTCATCAAAATTCCGCAGGGGTTTGAACGCCAGAATCCAGAAAATTCTCCGGAATACTCCGAGCTGGATATGCGATCGAAAGGGGCGACTATATAAAAACGTCTTTGGGCTTACAAAAACTATTGTTATTTTTGCTCTCTAAAAAATGCTATTCATACGATAAAACTCAGTTTAAATTTATCTTAAGTTTAATAAACTCAATTTTACGAAGGGTAACTTTTTCAAAGAAAAATTTTCCTTCAGAACTTATGCAGGGTCAGTTCAGACATCGGGCTGGAGATATTTTGTTGAAGTATGAAGTTACCTAGTTTTTCGGGTCTCAGTTTTACTCTAACTGCTTTTACTGGTATGGCTGTCCTTACTCAGACACTTGGCCGGAATTTCCGCAGCAGAATGCCGGAATTTCCGCAGGTGACTTGTCGGTTTTTCTGCTATCCTGCTGCGGAATTTCCGTCAGTTTGTCCGAGTAGTTGTGGAGGATAGGAAGAAAACATGGAAATATCCTCGCCAGGAGATGACATGGGCTCGAACCACTAAAACAACATCATCGAAGGTAAGTTGTGTGACCTGCGTACTTACGAAGTCGGAGTTATCACCCCGACTCAGTCTTTTCCGCGCTTCATAAGAGCATTTTAACTTCCTTCAGAAATGAGGGAAGTTTTCTCTACTACTATGGGAGTAAATTGTCAAGAGGGAGAAATCTAAATAAGCAAAGCCGTAACGGTGATATGTTGCCCCAATCTCTGTATGAGTCATGTTATTCGGCGTCATCCATGGACGTCTATGTACAGCGTGGCTCTACTAAAGACGGCTTTCGCCCTTTCGAAACCTGTTCGCACGGCTGATCGCGTCATTGCGTCCGTCGACTCCTCGCCGGACATTCGCTCGAATATCCATACCTTCGACCATTACCAACGTTCCACATAATCGTCTCGCGGATCCGCCGTTCACCTGTACTCATTTCCGCTGTGTCCACGTGAGATTCGGTGCACGAGACCTCACGTCCTTGTCCCGAACGTTGTATCTGTTGCCGGCAATCGCTCCATATCCGAAACATTGTTCCCTTTCATCGCATGTTGACATCGTGACGCAGCCAATGTTCTCTCTAAATCCGTACCTAATCCTTCTAAATGCTTCAGGAATAGATCTTTATTCAATCTAGCACAGAGCGATGCTATCAGCTACATCTTAACGTCGGTATCGTGCAAGTGTACCTCCGGAGATTCCATCAAATATGTAGTATGAAATGATTTTTATCTCTTCTATAGCCTTTCTGGCACCTTCTGGAGCTTCAGCCCACAGACTACATCTGTCTGTCCCTAAACCTGTTCCTTTTTCTTATTCTTAGCTGCGTGGCGTAATGATGTGCGACTGCTGATCCAGTTTCAACTGCATTTTTTTACATCGTCTAGTGAGTATATGACGTTCAGGATTTCAAGTTCTTGTAGTGCATGACACAGAAGAACTAGAGCTCTACGATAGATGCAAGTGTTCAGGAAAACGTTGGCTCAGGAATACGCGCTTAGCTCAGAATAGTTGGGCTGAATTTCCCATCTTAATGCCCCTAGTGTCACAACTTAGAAAATGTTCTAATGTCGCTCTTACGACCCTCCTCATCTGCAATCTTTTCGGGAATTTCCGATTCCTATATGTCTTGAATAACAACATGTGGCGAAAACCCTCGCCGTCATTATATCCTCACGAAGAAGTACATAGTTTTCGGATCGCACCTCTACCTCAAAGAGAGCGACAAAAATTTCAGTTCTCGCAATCAAATTTCTTGAAACACACGAGCCCCCATGACCAATTACGACCAGACGTATGTACGAACGTATAGATGCATTAGGATGAGAAGAGAATAATGGAACAATAATTCAAAGCGCTTAATCTCCTCCATTACCTGATAGCAACGGCGGACGCAGGGGGGAGGCGAGGGTGGGTCGCCAAATTCGCGAAATTACTCTATAAAACAGATAAAACTTTGCTTATCTCACTTTTTATTATTAAGTTTTACCATTATTATATTTTTGGGTGATTATTTCTAATTTGTTATCATATTTCTAAATTGTTACCACCATTCGTTATCACTATTGATATTTTTATTACTTCTTTTTTCCATCTGGGTCCCCAAAACGGGTGGGCGGAGACAATACTTTTTTGCCACGTCCTCCCACCCCCCCCCCCCCCCCCCCC
>JARK01000399.1:39232-50132 GCA_000688135.1 Ancylostoma ceylanicum
GGGGGGGGGGGGGGGGGGGAGAAAAGAGTTGGTCCCTCCACCACTTTGTGATCCAGTCGGCTACATTTCCAGAAATACAGTCATTAGCTATATTTATTTCGATGCTTAAAATTGTAGTAATACGGCTATAAAAATTTCAAAGAAATTGAAAATAAACTTACGTGCGTATAGTTTCAACCTATTTTATAAAGCATCTTTTGAAAAAGTTGGCGACTATGGCGGGTGGGAGCATCGGTGGTTTCCAGAAGCAGCTTCCGAAGACATCATAGGTTGAAGATTGCCTACTCAGACCCTCAAGAACAGGTTGTCAACCTATCTTTGCTCCGAAACAACTAGCAGGCAACCTTTCAACTAGCAAGTCGTTGTCGACAAGTTTATACCGGCAACTTGGCCAGCAAGTTGTCAGCAAGAAAGGGTGAAAGCAAGTTGTTGACAATCATTGGGGCGAACAAGTTTCAGAAGCGATCAGAAACTTATTCGCCAAGTGCTTGCCAGCAGTCTGTTCTAATGGTTCTGAGCAGTGTGCAAATATATAATAAAACTCGGAGAAATTGAAAGCTTCGTGAAAAGGCAATGGGGAGGGGAGAAGAGTTGTAGCCAATGCCTGTAGCAGTAGCGCCTCCAGCCTTTACAGGAGAACCCTTTGTTACCCGTTAACCCTAGTCCGGCATTCTCAGCTAACAACAGAATAAACTAACTTTTGAGCTAGGCTACTTCGCTAAACAGTTGTCCGAGTGATTGAGTCCTCCCTTCTTCTACACCCGTTGTAACGTAGAACATGTTTTTATGGAGCAACGCCCCTGGATTCATAGCTCATTCCTGATTTACGGTGTTTAACGAGCTCAGCGATGGGTGCAGACAAAATTGCCCCATAATTCGCGTATTAACCTTGCAATAAACTACTTTTGGAACTTTTTCGACCTTGACGATCCCGTGCTGTTGGTCCACTTCGAGTAAGTTTACGCCAGTTCCTCTAGTAAATTTAATGAATCTATTTCGATAGTATTTCATCTTTTTTCATTGCCACTCAGCACCTTTAGGAGTATCATGGCTGTGAAGATCTTCCATGATCTCTGTTATGTACACACCCTCAAAAAGTAATTAAATAAATAAATAAAAATTTGTGGTAACCAGCAGAGCTCTCATTGCTTCCCAAGAGCACATGAACTGGTACTCTTTCACATAGGGTGCGAGAGCAAATGTTACGAAATTCAGCTGATAGATAGCTCAAACTTGGGGGGTTAACCTTTTCCAATACCACATTCATTAGGTCGTGTGACTCTCGCGGCCACGGAATAGGTGAACTGATTATGTGGTAACTGAAAATGAAGAACACTTTTTTCCAGTTCTTTCTCTTTTTTGTTGGAACTTTAGAGATCGAAATGTTATAGAACTTCTACCCTTCGGGCAGGGGAACATCGTAAAAACACGGGCGCCAACACATTTACCCTGGGTAATCCAAGTTTTGCATCCAGGCCATAAAAACGATACAGAAGGAGACTTTACCAAATAACCTTACCGTAGTCTGTTGGGTAAGTATATACGTAGGCTTGTTACCCATAACCATTGTCAAAGCCACTCATAGTTACGTTTTTGCACACCCGAACAAACTTCTCTACGGATAGTGGCTCTCAGCTTCTTCTCTTCTGAATAATGGCTTCCTTGGTCCATGGTTTCCATTTGTCTGAACAGTCCATTGAATGCCCACCTCCATTAAATGTCAGATGCATCCATGTTGCCCTTTTTCTTCATCACTCTCTCATCCATGGTTATGACATTAAACTAGTGGTCTACAGTGCCTCCAGGATAGTCTTTCTTTGCTTATCCATTGTTTGTTTGCACCGCATGGTCTCGAGTTAAGTGATTTTTTCACCTTTTGCAAAATTTTCGCAGAATTTCCAGGTATATATGTCCAAGAAGGCGCATGCAATGTTCAGATTACCAAGGGTAGGCTTGTCAACACATGTCCCCCCGAATTTACTCTTCTTTGACATGGAGGTCAACACATTTACCCTGGGTTATCTCAATGATGCATCCAGGCCTTGGAATTGCAACATCTTTATCATTTTCCATCTTTTTTTAGAAAACTTCTATTCTTTCTATTCTGTGAACCGGAAAATTCCCACCACTCCGCGAGTTATTGCTCCTGAAATCTATTAGTATTATACTTCACTTGCATTCGTATAAAATGTACCTTTGGAGTCGCAGATGAATTTGGGATTGTCCGTCGGTTACATATGTACATTGGCCTTCTGAATTGATTCTGCAAAGAAATTTTCCACAAACTTCTTCGTTGGTGATAGCAACCAGTCCAGGGCTAAGATTCATGAATGCATACCCAGGCTAAACTAGGTTAGGAAACCAACTGCTTCACGTCCTGCGTCTTTTGGCACTGCGTAGTGTATACGAAAGCCAACAGCGCTAGCCTTCAGATATTTGCTTGATTATCGTTTCATGAATCTTAGCCTAGATCGGAACAAATTCTGGTAGCATCAAGTACCTTCAGTTAGTTAGATAGCTCAAACTGGTTTTTGTTGTTATACCTTCAGTTAGTTAGATAGCTCAAACTGGTTTTTGTTGTTATTTTCTGACCGAATAATTTTTGAAAGTCAAAACTAACCATTTGGGATTGGCAGGAATCTAGCGTCAGGCTTCCGTAAGCTCAGTGGGACTTCCTTGTGGCTTCATCCCATTTTCTACAGGCTAACTCCACGTGGTCCGTGTCACCAGGATGCGATTCGACTGCATCGAGCGGCATATTGCTAGTTTCTTCTACAGATATGGTCGCTACCTCGCTAACAACCCACTACCCTTTATAATCTTCCCCATATTGTTCACACTTGCTATGGCCTCAGGTGAGTGTCCACCCACTTAATTCATCTGTCCCCTACTTCCTCCATTCTACATCGTTTTGTTTTATTTCAGGATTTTTCCACATAAACAATGTCACGGATGCAGTCTACCTGTTCACGCCGCTCGGGGCTCGAAGCAAAATGGAGCGCAACTCGATCCACGAAAAATGGCCACTCACCGAAAACAATTACGTCGCTGGTAGAGCTGTTACGCAAAACCGTGAAGTACAGGTGAATCCCTTGTTGTACTCCACCCCCGTTCAATTTTTTTTCCTGGATGTCTCAGCTTTTGTCGGATTTTTGGCGGATTTCTGCCTACATATTTTTGGTCATCGGGGTCCCAGAAGCTCTGCCGACTCCTCTGTGCACAGTCGGCTGGATCAGGGATATTTCATCGTTATAGTGACTTCGTATCGTAGACCGGTGCGCAGGGCGGTTAGTGGCGCGGTTGCTCAGGCCTTTCTTTATTCAACGATGGGAAATCATGGATATCCACGTTTTTGACATGCTTCATAACCATCCACATATCAACGCTGCTCCTCCCTAATTCATAAACTCTCACGAGCAATGATGTATCAGGTTGGTCCAAAAGTCGTGTACCAATTTTTTTGCATTATTTCCAAACAAACATAACATTATTGATTGTGGATGAAACCGGGGCTGGTATTCATGAACGTCGCCGGGAAGGTTTAAGCCTTCCCGTCGGGTGGACGAGTTTTGCCGGCAAAAAGTTCGTATTCATGAAACCGGCGGGTACCTTCCCGGCCTACCCGGCGGGTGGACGGGAAGGTTCCCGCTTACCCGACCCTTTAGGCCTCGGGAAGCTCTACTCGAGGATGGAAATCCGTCACATTTTTAACCATTTTTGCTTTACATTAATGAATCTAGGCAGTATATTGTCTTACTAGAATTCCAAAGGGTTTTATCTTCCGTCTCACATTGCTTATTGAATACTATTCCGATTCTCAGCTCATTTCTTTCAATAGTGCTTGGATAATGTTCGATTTTCTTAGTAATGGGTGCTACTTCACTGATAACGATATTTTCATTCCGCCCTCGGCAAGGTTCCCGTTTTCCCGGCCATCAGAGCGCAAGATCCTCTCCCCGCCAGCTACGTAGTTTCTTCCTCGAAACATTCAAAATTCCTATCTTCGCGCTTTTCATATGCCAAAGCGCGCCTTAATTAGAGCACCAATGCACGCGTCGTGGTCTTCCCGCTTCCTGGTCTTTCATGAATACAAAATTTACCCGCACGGGTGACTGGGAAGGTTCCCACCGGGAAACAGCGGCAGCGGGTAAACACCACGCCCCTTCCCGCTCCCGCGCGTTCATGAATACCAGCACTGGTGTGCCAATTTTCTTGAGAAGTGGTGGAACATCACACTATATTCTATTTCCAGAGAATTCCAATTTAAAAACGAAGAAATTCTGGATCGAAAAAAAATTTGGTGCAAGACTTTCGGACCGAACTAGTAATTGATGTTAACGATTCTATGTACAGTAAGCAAGCAACCTTACATGAGCAATGTCCTAACATCACATCTGCCTAACTTTTCTTCTTCCCCATCCTCCCACACAATTCTCGATTTCTTAATCCTTTTCAACTAAAGTGCCAATTTCTAGGTGATAGCTCTGGCTCGAGACGGTGGTAACATCCTTGAACACCAGTATGCTGAAGCCGTTTTTCGCCTCGATCGATACATCCAGAAGAGGTACGTTTAACTGCGAACGCGCTCGAAAAAGTTATTCCTATTGCACATGCGCTCTTTTTGATAATTTAATTCAAGTGTACATTTCTCATAATTTGATTTAAATGTACAGAAGCATTCTGTGATTATACGGTTTTTATTTAACATTTTATTTTATTCTATTTTTTGTTTCTTTATATGTTTCCACAGGTATTAGACTATATTCGATGCGATTAATTATTTGTTTTTACCTGTAATATTAATGTGAGCTTTACCTAAGACGTGATTTTTTAGACATTAATTAACCGTCCACAATTTTCATTGCTGATGCTCGCCCTCTAAATTCGAGCTCACCTGCCTATCATCTAATCTTCCTTTATTTCGTGATACCTCCGGATCTTGCTATTTTCTCTTTTTTTTTGTCCTCATTCTCTACCATTTTCCGCCTTTTCTCATTGCATGCTTTAGGGTTCGAGTACTATACAAGCATCACTACTACACCTATCACGACCTGTGCCTCCAGTACAAAGGTACATAGTTTTAGAAGGTGTCTGTAGAGATAGAGCTTTTCGAAGTCAATATTCTTAGGTGGTGGCTGTCCGGCTAATAAGCACATTCACGCGCTGTCTGATCTCTACAATCATGGATTCAACATTACATTTCCTTACTTCCGGTTTGGAACAGAGTGAGATCACGCACTTCAATTATTTTCAGAAGCAGCATTTACTTATTTTCTCAGAGATTAAAAATATTGGATTGGTCCGAAAGTCTTGCACCAACTTTTATTTTTCGATCTTGAACTTCTTGGTTTTTGAACTGAAATTCTTTGGCATTGGAATGCTGTATACTACTTCTTTACTAATTCTCAACATTAGAATTGACGGAGCAGGTTCCATCCACCAACATTAGCGTTACTTACGTTTAAAAAAGTGTAAAATTCGGTGCAAGACTTTCGAGCCAATCTAATAACTATTTTTATCAGAGATAGTCAGTTGAAAAACCTTCCATGAAAATGTTGTGTAAATAGGACGAAAGCAAATTCTTACAGAAGCGGTTACCTTGGCGGAGCTCTGGGAGGCGTCTCGCTTATGAAAACCGAGAACGGCACAAATATTCTGGCCGGTGCCAGAGCCTGGTTCCTAATCTACCATCTGAAGTTCTTCCCAATCGAGACCAGCTACATATCAGGACTTTGGGAAAACGTATGTTATCTCCGTACAGATAGACTTAGTCAGGGTTACTGCATCTGCTTCCCAGGAACTTGGCCGACATCTCACCGCCTATCCGGAGGACCCTTACATACAGATCACCTATTTCCACTCGCAGACGCTGACAGACGAGCTGAAGAGGAATGCCGAAACGTTGAGTGGGTCCTTCGTAATTTTAAGGTTTTTGCATGGTGTTGGGATGATAAAATGACCTCTAATTGCAGCGCCTCGTTTTATCATCGCCATCACCTTGCTGGTCATCTTCTCGATGCTCTGCTCCATCGCCTTCATCGACGGCACGTACTACATCGACTGGGTTTTGAGTAAACCTATCCTAGCAATATTAGGTGAGTGGTCTGTGAAAATTGTTTAAAAAATTATAACGTTGATTGAAAGAAGAGGAAATTTCATATGGAGTGCATTTCGTATTTCCCACCCACTGTGCGTTTTTACGCGGTTTCCATATTTCCTCAAGTTCTAGCTTTTTTCTGTGCTGGATATCTTCATGAAATTTCTAATATAGGTTTTCATAATCACACTGACCAAAAAATACATAATATTACTCTATTATCCCAGAAAACCCGCTAGAGTTGTCCAGACTCAATGACCTCTCAAACTAAATCATGCGAAAAAGAGACGCGCGATCATCATTGGGTCGAAATCCAACTATGGATTCGAGGGTTAGGAAGACAAGAAAGGTCCGATTACGACCTTACTCCTAAACATGTTGCAATTTCAGGAGTCGTCAATGCTGGAATGGGTATCATGACGGGTGTGGGTCTGCTAATGCTCTTCGGAATGCCGTACAATGATATCGTGACCGTGATGCCATTTTTGGTTGTAGGTAATTTTCCCAGCCTCCCTTGAACGATACCACTCTTCTGCAGTTCCACAATGGCGCTCCTTCCAGCCGTCGGCATCGACAACATGTTCCTGATGGTGGCGGCGATCCGGCGAACCTCCAGATCGCTTCCTGTCGCCGAGCGTATGGCCGAGTGTATGTCGGATGCGGCTGTGTCCATACTGATAACCGCGACCACTGGTACTTTTGCTGCTTCTTGTTTAGTACTTGAGCGGTTCCAACTGTCGCCACCCCTCCTTTCAGATGCGTTCTCCTTCGGTGTCGGGGCCATCACGTCACTGCCAGCCGTGCATATATTCTGCGTTTATACTGGAGTGGCTATTTCGTTCGCTTTCATCTATCAGGTGAACTTTTTCTATGATCTTCAGTAGTAGACTAATTCTTCACTATACATCTCTGTGTGTGTTTATGCTGACAGGCGAGAAACCTAAGAAGCACATAAGGAGCAAAACATTATATGAACAGCCAATATGTATTCCTCTTACTGTTCTACAGCTTGTACAAAAGATATTCATTTTCCGATAAATACAGGGTGAGCCATAATTATAGCGAAAAGGTATACAAATCGTCTAGAACGAAGATGTAAGAATTTCGAGAAACTAACGATGTAGCAATGTTAAGCGGTCTATTATAAACCAAAAACAACTATAGCATTTGAAAATACCTCCGCTGGCATCGATACAGGCTTTGAGGAGCTTCGGGGAGATGTCGACTGCGGCACGCAAGTACGGCGCGTCCAGCTCATCCCACGCCTTCTGAAGAGCTGTTTGAAGAATCCACATAGCGGTGAAGTTTCGAGTAGGCTTTTGCTCCCCAAATCGATCGAACGCTGTAGTCATCGGAGTCAACTTCGGCGAGTCGGTTGGTCACTCGTCAAAGCAGATGAAGACGGGAAAGTTCACTTTGCACCAGTTCTGCACCATTCCAGCTTTGTGAGCCTGGGTCCCGTCCTAGTGGTAGGCTCAAGAGCGTTTCCAGAGTGAGCTTTAGCCTAGGGTACCAATTTGCTAAAAACTTTTTTGATCGAAATGTGCTTCATGGCTAATTCTCGTGACATTCGGAAAACGAGCGCATCGGGTCTCCGCGAATAGTTTTGCGTGCTCTTGTGAGATTGCTCGTAGATTCGAGTCTTCGTCGTCCAGGTCGATCATATTCGGTTTCTCGGACCTTGTAGCGTCTAATGGATCTATAGATGACGCTTTGATGTGCCCAAGGCGCTGGTGATTCCCGCGTGCCTAAAAGCCTCGGCGATGAAGCTCAATGAATGAAGGACGGTGGCAGGAACGCTCGAGCATTCCAAAAATGAAATGTTTTTCCGCTTGAATAAGATGAACATGAACAATTAATACAACTAAAAAAAGCAAACTGCAGAATAAGCCAAGGGCTCCGTACAGGAGGTCCGATTTTCCGCGCATTTACTTTCGCCATAATTTTGGCTCAGCCTGTAGAAGGCGACAAAGAATTATGCTATGGATGGAAGTGAGAAGAAATCTGAATGAAGATTCCGTTCCATAAGCTCTTGTCACGTTTAACTTCACAGTTCCATGTGTGATAGGATTTTCTCGACCCTCCTTCTCTACTTTCTTTTCCAAGACTCACCACTGCAAGCAAGAGTTTTATTTCTATCACACTTTAGTTGATTGAAAGATTTTCACTTGAAAAAAGGAGAAATAACTCGTGAAGTTGCTCTTTGCCCTTTGCATGGATCTCACGCCCATCCTTCGCTTCACTTTGCGGTAGATCAAAGTCTCACCACCTTTTCAGATCACGTTCTTTGCCGCTCTGTTAGCCATGTTCACCAAGGTTGAAGAATCCGGTCGCAACACCGTGCTTGGTGTACAAGCCTTACCAGAATCAGAGATGAAGGTTGGTCAAGTGCCAATTCTCTCACTAAGAAATGACAAGTATGAAGCAGTTCAACTGCAGGTCGCAACTTGGTCGCAACGCATCTTCAACCTGGGTTCCAAGCCTCTCAGCGGAAATGACGTCAAGGAAGCAGCGATATCCTCTTTTTTTCGTGACTGGTATGGCTGTAGTGCTATGCTGCCTTGCTGTTTTCTGTAGCAGCGCTTGAATTTGCAGGTACGCTCCACTTCTGATGAATCGGGTCGTTCGCGGTATTGCTATGCTGTGGTATGTCATCTACCTATACTTCGCCTACTATGGAGTTACTCAGATCAAGGTATTCCCTTAATTCTTGCGGAATCTTGAACCTTTTCTTCCACAGTGCCAGGACTCATCTCTTAGTTTACCTTGGATGAATTTGAAAACGCCTACTAGTTTACCTAATACTTGTGCATGGCCGTAATGACACCTTGTTAAACAGCTCTGTTCAAAAATATGAGGAGCGATCAATTTCGTATTCAAACCGCAGCAGGAGAGGCCTTATCCGTCAGTTTGTGATTGACTGTAATGAGTGGCTGTGTGACAAGACGTACGCTGCTGAGCTGTGATTGGTCGATTCATATGCGCGTCGCGGCTGCAGCGTTCAAATGTATGAGCGGCGCTGGGGATAAATAGACAAGTTTTCTGAGCTAAAGTGGAACAGATGAATGACATCGGAGCTGAAAAAAGTGTAAGGAGATGTCCACCGGTGTCATTCAATGAGTCAGGAAGAACAACCTGGATATAGGGAGCATTCGCGTGCGGCACGGTCGCGTCGCGGCGTACGTCTTGACCGCCTCCCTTCTCACTCAATCTACCACCTTATTAATTATGTAGGGTCAAAACTGACTTGTGCCTCTTGGGAAAAGACCGGGAGCAGCGCGCACGCGGTGATAACTGCCCGATAATCCTGAAACCCATGAGTGCCTGCGCACACAGCTCGGCTCTTCCAAGAGGTTGTAAGCGAGGAGGGAGTGGAAAAGCGTGTCCTTCTGCTAGAGGAATGTTCCCTCGCACCCTTTGTAGGCGGTGGGGATAAATTGGGGCAATTGGATGGCCCGAGGGCGGCAATAATGCCTTCCTCTTGCTACAGTTCCAGGTAATCCCAGATGTAGCGGAACATCATAATTGTCGACTCACCATGACTCACCTTGTATGTATGTCGCTGACCAGCAAGATTTATCTTACGATGGATTTTCGATTTTTCAGGAAGGTCTCGAGCCAGTTAACCTACTCGTCGAAGACTCCTACGCGATTCCACATTACAAACTGCTACAGACATATTTCTGGAAATATGGAGCCCCTCTACAGGTAACTTACTCCCAGCAGGACTCCAAACAATGATTCTAGCAGTTATTCATTCCAGGTAGTCGTCAACAACGCACCTGATCTTCGCAACGCAACGGCACGCCAACGCATCCAAGCCATGATAGGTGACTTTGCGACAACGCGGCATTCTATTGGAATGGAAGGTGTTCAATTCTGGATGAACGACATGGAATCGTGAGAGTTGTGAAGTATTTCTGTGGAAAAAACTCGAAAGGGGATATGCGACATGTTTAGGTACTATCGCGACACTCTTGACATGAAAATTATCGACGGCGCCTTCTACAGTATGCTACGACATTGGCTGGCCTCCAAGCATAACAATCCATGGGCGGAGGATCTGTACTGGGGAGACGACGAGGAGGGCAACTCCACTGTGAAGAGCTTCCGGTGGGTCCCTGGTGTCCAAGACCAGCACCCCCCCCCCCTTAGGCCAACAACCACTGAGCAGCGAGAATTGTGGCGAAGTTCCATAAGTTTGAATTGAAATCACTGAGACAGCGTTTTCAGCTTCATTATTGGAATGCGGGATCTATCATCCACTCAGCAGCAAACTGACGGAACTAATACGTTCAGGGAGGTAATGATAGATCTTCCTCTGCCATTTTATATGGAAAAATTCAAAAGACCGTCGCTCTTCCGATTTCTCAATGCTCACCCAATGACATCTAATTTACTCTCCGCAATCAAGACAACGAAAGCAGCTTTCAAGAACCAATCAACTACTGCGTCTTATTCAGCCATATCCTTTGCCATCTCCTGGGTATGGATGCGCCACTGAGGTTACCCGTGGTGAACATGTCGACGCCGATTTTTACGATAGGCAAATTTGGGGCCGTTAACACGTTTAGCCCGGGTAATCTCAGTGATGCAGCCCCTGTGCTCCCCATTTTATATTTTATATATTTATTTGCTGATCTGTATTTTACAATATCCGTCATCACTCTCGCAATACTCTGTCAATTGCATGTTCCAAGTAACTTCTGGAATTCATCACGCCATCGCGTTCTTGGTCGACCGGCAAAGTAACTTCTGGAATTCATCACACCATCGCGTTCTTGGTCGACCGGGGGGGGGGGG
>JARK01000400.1:13974-35601 GCA_000688135.1 Ancylostoma ceylanicum
AGTGAAAATTCCCCTCCCTGACTCGGCTAAAAATGAAGGTGGTGTGAGTACGATACTCAGAGGATTACAGGAGGTACAGTCCTTCTCAAAAAGATAGACTGATTGCGCGTCTGCACCATCGCGGCGGGGCCTGAACGAGGGATGCGGAGAGAGCATGCCTCAAGTGAGAGGTTGTGTAGGTCCCACCGCGATGGTGCAGTCGCAACACTAAGAAACCGCACGCGCAATCCGTCTATCTTTTTGAGGAGGGCTGTACATTCCTCAGCTGCGTTGCTCCCGCCGCGAGGGGCTAGAGCATAGACAGGGGCAGCGTGGGTGGAGGCAGCACAAGAATCCATTAGAGATGGCAGACGCAGAGAGCGAGAGAACTTGTGGTGCACGGCCGGCTCCGGCCTTGGTTTGGGTACATATCTCGTGTAACCTACTCAGAGTATTCCACCTATGGTCAAAAGGATTATGACAAATGCAAATGGCTCCTATATCGTGAAGGAAAATTGAATAGAATGTCCAGTAACTAGCAATTATTCGCAGGTCGGTGCCGAATATAAATCCTATCTTGGATTTCGCAAATTCCTTCTGTGTTAGGGGCAGGAGTGTGGGAAGTAAGAAATGGACGTGTCGATTCCTGAAAGGAAATTATGGATGCTGAGGTTCTCGACATGACTCCTCCAAGGCTGCAAAGAACTAAGAGAGACCGTCATTTGTCCAAATTTTCGCAGAGAAAATTAATATTTTTACGCAGCAATTTATTGATCCAGAAAATCCTAAGTTGGCATATACGCATTCAAATAGGTCAACGCAGCGAACTGGTGACAAAAAACAGGCGGGAACACGCACTCAACAGCAGAAATTGTAGTGCGATTTCCGCCCGTGTGTGCACAAAGAAATTTTGATTGCTGCGAAAATGGAAACTACTGGTAAACACGGCCTTATTTCATTCACACTGAGGAATTTCTGAAGTTTCCTCTAGATTTCCTAGCAAAAGGTTCCCTCTACCTGTCTGCGAAATTTGAGTTCCATACAAAGGAGAAGTGATGTTGTGATATGGAATCTTCTGCAGTTATTTCCTGGCTGGGATTCATGAACGCATAACCAGTCAAGACCAGGCTAGCAAACCAACTTCGGTCTGTGTCCGTAACATCGTATTGCCTCTGAGATAACCAATCATGTCAACTATCATTAGTTTGCGTGGTTAGCGTTTCAAGAATCCTAGCCCTGCTTGCGGGTGTCAGTAACTCCTCTTTTCAAAGTTCCTTCAAACACAGAAGGAATCTCTTCGCGCCAAATATTTATGTTTGAAATTACTTCAACTATTACCGCTATTTGCCGAATTTTTCAGTCTCTTTTCGCTCTTCACTTCTTCACATTTTCTTCCTCTTCACATTTTCACTGAGCAACTGTGGTGGTCCACAAATTTTCGATGCACGCTGTTGATATGTTGATATGTTAGTCACTGTTTTATTTATTTATTTATTTATGTAACCAATCAGAAAAAAAGGTGCTGTCGATTTAACAACAGATAGTGAGACATTCGATTGATCAGAAAATAAATGGTTAAAAGCCTTGTTGACCGCTCGAGGAGTACTACTGTCGGATTCTCCCAGACGTACAGTCCCGTTGGTCTGTCGAATCGCCTCCTATTATGTGCACCCTTGTAATTCTCTGACCGTTGCGGATGCCACAGCGAGTGCTCGCTAGCGCGGCCCCTGTGACTGCGCTACGTATCCTGGAGGCTTGCACCGGATTATCGATTGTAAGAATGATTCTTAGCTAATTAATATTAAGTTTCACATTCTGGCATTTATTGTTTTGTGAGCACACTATGTTTGAGATGGTTTTAAGAAATGGTCCCATCAAAAATCAATATTTATCCAATTAATCAATTTTTATGGCGATTTTTTTCATTTTCTCTCGAAATGCCTCAAAAATCGATGCAAAAGTGAGAATATCCGATTTTCAGTGAATGTGAAATTGTTTTTCTGTCTCATCCTTTCTTTTTCCTTCATTTTTCCACTTTCTTCGAGTAGAGGGCCTTTAACACGTTCGCGACCGCGTGCACGACCGGTCGAGCACGCGGTGTCTGCCGCGTTGGACCACGTGCACGACCGGTCATGCACTGCCCATTTAGTGTCATATCTTTGTGAGAAATCCACAGCCAGCTAGTTCCTACGTAGTAACGTAGTGACAGATATACTAGAGTGTTACATACGCAGTGGGCAAAGCAGACCTTGTCTCAAAGTTTCTCTTTAGATTATTCGTACTAGAACAGCTAGAAGAACAATAAACTTTAATTAAAATCCTAACAATGACAAGTCAGTAGACAACAGAAATGGAAAAAACCTTCGAGAACTACGAAAGAAAGAATAACTCTTACGAAAAAATCTTGTTTTTTGAATGGGGAGGACCGCGTGGGACCAAGTGCACGACCGGTCGAGCACGGGTCCCAGTTGTGCAAAAGCGCGTGTGTCCCAAGTGGCAGCGCGCGCGAAATCTGCGTTGTCGCGAACGTGTTAAAAACACATGGTAGAAACGTTGCCTAAGAATCATTCTTACAATCGATAATCCGGTGCGAGCCTCCAGGATACGTAGCGCAGTCACAGGGGCCGCGCTAGCGAGCACTCGCTGTGGCATCCGCAACGGTCAGAGAATTACGAGGGTGCGCATAATCGGAGGCGATTCGACAGGAAAACTGTGGAAAAAAGGGGAAACGGACGAAACGGTGTTAACTGTGTTTCATGCCCTGTGAAACAGTGTATTTTTAAAATGAAATTCCAAACTGTGAACGCTTCACTGAATGAAAATAAATCTTTCATAGAAGGATAAAACAGTGGATAAATAAAAGCTCCTTTGAACATCCTCTGTGATATTTTGGGCTAAAAAATGAACAACGAAAATTTCTCAGAGAGTGAAGTATAAATAGTTCACCAGAACAATCTACCAGAACGTTTTTTTTTTCAGGTAAAATTATAAGATACGAAAATGTATTTAATGGAAATTAAGTTTTTATTGGAGGTTGCTTCAAAATTGTAAGAGCGTAGCTATTAAAATGCTGGTTTCCTTCAATCCTGTGCTGAACTTCCCAAAGACAACGGCGTTAAATTTGAAAACTCGAAGTTTGGTATTTTAGGTGTGTGTGTGAACTTTGTGATCTGGAGGAAAGACCATTTCAATACTATATCTTCCTTATAGTTGGGGGGTGTTCTTGATAAATTTCCGGTATTTGAAAAATTTCTGAAGTTGTGGGGAAGCGGTTGTACCTGGGGATACAATTAGGCGAGACTCGACGCGCATCGGGGTGTCACTAGCGTCAGCCTGCTGTCACGTCTGCAAAAATGCAAAAACTTTGGAATTTTCAACTTTTGAGTAGCGTGAAAGGTAGATCAGAGAGCGCTGATTCCGTTTATGTGCTTTTCATTGCGAATGGTTCACAGCGAACGAAGTTATGGCCAGGCGGCGCTTCCGACGCGACATTGCGTTTATTTCGCAGATTTTAAAGGCGGCACCGACGGGACTGTATGGAGCCAGCGAACTTACGAGCGGAAGTTAGCTGGCTGTAACCCGCATTTAGGAAGAAATAATGCTCTGCGAACGGGCCCAACAAGGTATTCCAGCTGACGACGACAACAATGTCGATCAGAGTGCATAGATAAGGAAGAAAGTTTTACGAGTTAGAGGTATGAACGGAGAAGACGATGGAAAGGCTAAAGTACGGTTCTATTCAGTAAACGTGAAATATGTTAGGTGAAGCTGTTTATCAGATGGCGGGACTACAGGTGCTGGATCAGGTGTTGCTGGAAAGATGACGCTTTCATGTATCTGAACAGAACCGCATCTAAACTGTTCCAATACGATTGGACTCTGCAAAGAAACGAATTTTTATACAAAATAGAGTTAGCCTTATCTGGACAAGTTCTAAAAATGTGAACTCTTCTTAAGTTACGAGCGGTTTTGCTATGTACGTGAATATGTATGTGGCTTTTTGAGGCACTGCTTTTGACGAAGTTCTGACAGTGGACTTTCAAGAATACAACTTCACTCACAAGGTGCTCTTTTTTCTGCAATAATTGGGCGGGTATCGTAGTTCTCTGTGCACGATTCATTTTCTTATTTTTGGTCTGTAAAGGGTGTACAATTGAGTTATAATTGTGAGATTGTCGCGCTAGCTGTGTCGCCAGAGGTGCTATCTTTTGGATAGAGTAACTGATTGCCTGCCGCTCGGTGAAGTGTGAAAGTGAGTAAACATTCAATTAAGGTGTTCTGGAGATCTTTATTGTCGGACCGAATCCAGTGTTTGTTTCTGTTTGCCTTCAGTACATACGGAAAGAGCTGACTGGTTTATTTCTCCATTTTTGTGATAATTTGCATTTGAATGAATTGTTGTTGGGGGGCCACTTTCAGACCTCTGACGACGACGGTTACGTTGAAACGTTAGGTCAATAAAGATCCACCGTAACAACCTGGTGCGGCAGAAGCAAGTGATACAATTGAATTGTTGTTGTATTTTTTAATTGCTGAGGGAATGACAACTTGTTAACTCATGAAGAAAAATCATAATAAACTGCTATGTCTCTCGCTCGTAGCCTCAGTTAGAATCAGTCGATAATACTATCCAGAGGGAATATAAATTCCAGTTGCTTTAGATTTCATACCCCTCAACTAGTATCAATATGTTGAGATTTTCGAAAGTGTGTGTACTGTTCCAACACATTCGCTACATTACGATTCTGGCATTCATTATCGCGTGGGACACGTGCGCTCGTTGAAAGGCAGGGGAATTATTGTGATTCCGCGGGATTTCGAGGTTCTTTAGGACAGCGCGCATTTCGTGCACCACACCCAGACACTGCGCTAGGCCACACACCGCACGTCAGGTCAGTAGCGTTAGCTGGCGCATCGAAACTCACAAAGCACGAGGCAGCCATGCGTGTTTGCGACGACGGTTTCAGTTTCTTCTCTGATGTTTGGTGGCAATACATTCGGCAAGAGTACGTGTTTGGCAATATATTTTACGTGTTGAAATCTTGCTTGGCAATACGGGGGGATGGGTAAGAAGTTTTTGGCGATGCAAAGAACGAGACAATGTGTTGGCAAGATATTATGCGGGATAAGGTGTTAATTTGATTCATAGTTGCACGTTCAGTCATCACCAGTGTCGGCTCGGATGACGCACCTGGTAAGAGAGCGAACTCCCCAGATCATCATCACGGCATGGTTCTCGCTGCCACTGAAATTTTTGCGCGTTCAAATTTCGCTTGGCGACACAATTGGCAAGGTGTGCGTGGCGATGCATTTGGCGAGTCTCGTATCTCATTACATTTGGAGGGGTTTGTATGGCAATACATTTGGCGGGACTTCTTGTTTCCTCTTCTTTAGCTTACAGAGGCTTCAGAAAACTTCTCGGTTGAATCGCTTGTGACACAGGGTCGGTCACAGCAGCCTTCCTTCCGGGATTTCGGGGATAGGCTTTGGAAGACTCCTACCATCCATGTATGGTAGGTCATAACTAAACCCCACCTACTGCGTGCTCGTCATAGATTGGATCAGTTAATAAAGTGTGAAGTCCCCTTAAGGCGTCCACGAATTGCACTCTGGACTCTCCCAAAAATCGCATTATCGTCACTTTGGAGACGTTTTGTAAACATTTTCGCAATCAGCGTAGCGAAGAGATCAAGGATTTTGATATCCAAAGCACGCAAAACGAGATGACACACCGTCTTGAAAGTACATAACAAACGAGCTGGTGTGCTTGTGTCTGCGTTACGTGTAGCACCGCCGCGAAGGGTACCAATGCGTCAAAACGCGGGCGAATCATCGTTACCTTTGCGGTTTTCGCCCTTGAAGACAGGAATTCCGCCATTTTGATCTACACAATTGGGCGAGGTAAACTCACTTGGAGGATAGGGAGCAAAAACATTTTAGAGTTGCCTGCAGAGTTACTTCTATATTCGGAATATCTGAGCTTCTTCCCAGTTTTACCGTACTCTTCTTCTGTTTAAGTTAGCCAATCTGTCTCCGATCTCTTGATGATCTTTGTGTGTTCAACATAGGGATTATTGTTAAAGATGAAATGACTACAATACCCCCAAAAATCAATCCCAGAGCTGCTATGAGACAGCCAGAATTCCGTAAGATACGTTCCATTTCATTGCTTCTTTTCGAAGGATTTACCGCAGCGGTAAATGAATGCTTACACATTTCATTACTATGCGATACGCAAAAAAGCAAACATGCTTTCATACCGCTGGGTACTTCACATGCGATTTTTGCAATGCACTCACACTTAACTTTATTAGTCCTGTCAACCATTTGTTTCTGTCAAGTTCCAGAGAGCTCTACGAATATTTCCTATTTTATGGTGTAAGTTTTCACGAATTAGTCCTTGCTGCGTGCTAATCTGGATGTATACGTTTAATTTGTCGTAGTATTTATCGCTCGTGCGGTTGTAATTGCTACTTCCTCCTGATTGGTATTACAGGAAGTGGGGAAGCGCTGGAAAATCCTCTACACTAGTGAATGCCTCATCAATGCCTATCAATGTTTCAGCAGCTGAATCCGCTGTGCTTTCGAACCTATACAGGTTAGAGGAAGTGATAGAAAGGTGGGTTTGAGCTCTTCTGTGTCTCATGCTCTGCTATAGGGTGTCTACCGAAATTATCTCTGTGAATGAGCGGAAATATTGCTATTTCTTGCAGGCAAATTAGTTCTGCTCTGTGATCTAAATTGAGTTCTGAAACTATGTGAAGTTCCGTAATCTACGGCATTGATTGCAAGTTGACGAAACTTTCATCTGACAACTCCTTGCTCCGATGTCTGTCGAAGACTACGAGATGTCTACAAAGCGCATATTGTCAGAATGTGGTGTTGTGCTTACTAGAGCCCAGGTACTCTCGAGGGATGGGTCTTTTCGAGTCACAAAACACTTCATTAAAAATTCGTCTTTAATATCTTTCATCAACAGTCGAAATGCAGTGCCAATTCTGATCTATGCTAAGGAACTGTAGCTGAGAAGGTGAACTAGGCTGTCTATTGACTGTTTTTGTGTGCATTTGTTATCCGCATTAATTCCCTTTGTCAAGGGGTTCGTTGGGTGCGACCATGCCCACAGACGGTATCGTCGATATCAATGACCGAAACGAACAGGAAGGATCTGGACATCAACCCTTATATGGGAAAGGTTGAGGGCTCGGGTGTTTATATCTGTAGAGAAGATACATGTTGGGAAGGTAACAGGAGCAGGAAGAGTCATGATTTATATCACAGACACAACCTAGCGGATTACAAACATCACTGTACATGTTCGTGTGCTTGTTGGTAATCGTTATTATCTCACGATCCAACCGACAAACCAACGTGAAACCTATGCCGTTCGACTCAGAATTGTGCCCCACAGTGCAAAAAATCATTGTCATCCTGGCGAAGCTGCGGGCCACAATTCTTACTCTAACGGTATAGGTTCCATTTGCAAATGTTCACGAATCGTCTATCACAGGAAAATAGCGGAAGTTGCTCTCAGTAGTTGAATTCTCATTCTCTTCTTTACTTGTTTTCTAGCTGGATTCAGGAGGGGGCCAGCCAGCCAGCCAGCGTTCGCCTCCGTCTTATGTGTTCACCAACAAAATACAAATACACTACAAATATTCTAGCGTTTGCTGTAGATGCGATAAAGGGTAAATAAGGGAAGATAGTTGGGTATGAAAGCTGTTTTTGGAATTTCCACATGGAAAGAAGAAGCAGCTGAGAACAATGATATACGTAGTTCTTACAAAACTGCCGAGAAAATCGGTTTTCGATCCCTAGCTCTAACCGAGCTTGTGGGCGGAGCCGGAGGGGGGGGGGAGGCAATGCTGGAAGACGGGTTTTCATTAGGGTGTAAAACTATGGATGCGCGCTGTTTTCTATCGCCTTATTGGGATTGTTACTTAACCCTTATTCTATAATATTTGGATCGCAAGAAAGAGCGATTCATGGCGTATCTGTACATACTTAATTTGTTGGCTAATTGCCAATTCCCGATTTTTGAAGAAATTCGGAATACGACAAAACAAATTTGTGAGCTTTCCATCCGTGAGTTATGCGGCTTCAGACAGGAAAAAACAATAGCAGAATTGCAAAGCACATAAGGTTAGACATTTATAGAATATTTGCTTTGTTGTTAGAACAAATTCGTGCAATAATGGGAGAATTGAACATTCCCGAAACTTGGATAACTGGACCGAGATTTCTGGAGTTGATCGAACTTTCAGTTGCCCTATCTCCTAAACCAGGGTAAGGAAGTCGTCGGTGTGGTCGAACTGTAGCCTAGACTTGCCACTATTTAGCGTTCACTTAATTTTGTCGAAGCGGCTTTCGTTGGCACAAAAGAAGTTAAGAATCTGCGTCAGGGTCAGAATTTGGACAAGCTGCTATATTGCTTCATGATGCTGTGGATTATTCCAAGGAGGCACTCCTTCTTTGCCCAAAAGATGGCGAAGATTTATCCATATTAACGGTGGATACAATTTGGTCTGAGGTGTTGTATCATCGTTTTTAAAGTGACTTTAGTTCGACGCAAAAATGCGCATTTATAGTTTCATGACTTAATAAATAATGTGCTCCCGGAAGCGCACCCTCTGAGAGTATCCGAACTATTTGTGAGAGTTCCCCATGGTACGCTAACAGGATAGGAAAAGCGCTCAATGTGTGACCGGTAAGGAGGTAAGGTAAGGTGCGAGAGCCCACTTTGTTCCTTTGAGCTTACTGTGTCAACCATTTCCATTTTTGAGCCAGCACCCTATTTATCTTCACATGAACGTACTTCGAACAAATGAGTGGTGAATATCTGACAAGGGAAGTGCACGAGGCTAACCCCGGGGAAGGAAACGCAACATATATTTTTGAAAGCATTGTCTAAGGTGGTGTTAACGTGTGTATATCATTTTTGCCCAATGCTCCTAACACGCTCAGGAGACCGCGTCAAAGACTTTTCGGCAGCCATCAACTTTCACGGACCCAACATCTTTAGGGAGATCTTTTCGACTGAAACTTTGCATACGGGGTTATTCGAGGTGCTGAACACGAACATCGTATCCATTTTGTACCGCAACCGCAATTTTGTAGGGTTACGGTAGGAGTAGGCAGCGTGCGGTAGTATGCGGCAGTACACCTACCGTAACCCTACAAAGTTGAGGTTATGGTACAAAATGGATACGATATTTGTGTTTAGCACCTCAAATAACCCCCGCATGCAAAGTTTCAGTCAAAATTTTCTTTTGACGTTATTGGATCCGTGAAGGTTGAGTAGTGCCAATTTTTCTATTGCCCTGTCATAGGGGTCCTGGATGGGATTCATGAAACTTTGACTGCCCAAATCAACCGTGGTTGCCCTGAGTAGCTATTTTATAGACGATGGAACGTTTGGAGAGGCATTTTTGTATGAGCTTGTTTCGTCTGGTCGTGCGCTCGTGAGTCCTAACTGCACGCATGGCAGCCGTGGCAGAGTGGTTGTGCGGGTAACGACTCGGTTTATTTGGCAGAAGATCGAAATTTTAGCTCCCACCTGTAAAATAGGAGTAACAGTGTTCAAAAAAAACGAAAAAGGATCCCATCAAAAAAAGAGACCATGTTACAAAAACATCGAGTCGAAAACTTCGCTACATAACCGGAACTACGCTTCACATAGTGGAGTTGCTTCGCATTTTGTGCAATAGTGCACATATCTGGTCTGTTGTAATAATTAGAACTACTTCAAACAAGGTCAAAGGACTTGAAATTTAAAAGAGCAAAAAGGGGTGCACTGGCGGGATTCAAACTATCGACGGTCCGCCTGTTAGTCTAATGCATTCCCCACTCGGCCACCCAAGCACTGACTGCGTGCTTGGCTCAAGATTACATGAACAGGTTGAACTAAATTTTTCCAAAATGCGTCTTAAAACACTCCATAGCCTATAGAAGAACTAATAACGGTAACCACAGTTGGTTTGTGTGATCAATGTTCCATAACACCCAGAGCTGGGATTCATGAAACGTTGACCACGTAAACCAACGATGGGTTATCGTGGATGGTCCTGCACAGACTAAGCAGCGAGAGGAGACCCCAGGACGCGAAAGTTGGTTTGCTAGCCTGGGTTTGCTTGGTTATGCGTTCATGAATCCTAGCCCAGCACTACATGGCCTCTCGTGGCAGTGCAGTAGGGGAATTTTTGACGCGCTCTCCTGAGCGCATCAGGAGCACTGGGCAAAAATGATATACATACAGTACCATCATCTTAGACAATGCTTCCGAAAGTGGTTGTTCCGTTCCGATCCCTGGGGTTAGCTTCGTGCACATCTCTTGTGAGCTCAAAAGATCCTCAATCAGTTTTTTGCCGTTCTGAGCGGGCTCTAACGAATTTTTCGTTTCTTTCATTGAACCGTTAGCCCGTTATGTTTCTGGAAAAACTGTCATCACGCGTTGTTGCGTGAATTCGTTACGTTGGTAACGCACAACTCTGGTGGTGGTATAGACGAGCTTCTAGCAAGGTAAGCACACAACCTGAACCATCAGATGGCGGCGGGGGGGGGGGATCGAAGTGCTTTTCCCATGCATATGCGTAATGTAACATGGAAGTGGGGTTGTCTACTGCTGGGGATTGCCTAACGAGTAATGTACATATTATGAAATCTCGATGAAAGATTACATACTTTAGGAAATCTGTCATTCCTCTCGGTTCGCAGTGTAGTTCATCCACAATTTATTTCGGCAGATGTATCTCACGCATGCAACAAAACAATTTTATTCACTTCGCGGGAAATCACTCACATCATAGTGAGAAAAATCAAAATAGTCGTTGTTTTCTCCTATTTGGAACTCAGACTAATTCATGATGGTTGGAACTGCAATACCTCTTCTAACATCCACATGATTTACAAAAGCTACAAAAAGGTGAATGTTAGGCAGACACTATTCTCTAATTTCTCAGCGAACATCACATATTATCCGTTTATCTTTCTCGCGAATGGCTGAGCACTTAGTTTACAGAAGTCCATCATCCGTGATTCATCGTGCTGTTCACAAAGTCACACACAAGGAGTATGCAATTAAAACAGTGGACCTGAGCAAATATGCAAAAAGCACCGGGCTCGGAAGATCGGGTAGGTCAATTCTTCTACTTATATCAATTCGTCTACGTATGCAAACATACAGTCCTTCTCAAAAGATAGACGGATTGCGCGACTGCACCATCGCGGCGGGACCTGAACGAGGGATGCGGAGAGAGCATGCTCCAAGTGAGAGGGCGAGTAGGTCCCGCCGCGACTCTGCAGCCGCGACGATAAGAAACCGCACGCGCAATCCGTCTATCTTTTTGAGAAGGACTGTACCTTTCAGACGCACTCTACACGGTGAGAGTCGATGGCGGTGCGTTTTTTGCGGCTTCGGGAAGCACGCGGCGCGCCCGCACAGCTTGCACTGGAATCCTGGTCGAGGCAGCAAACTATAAGATTTTGGTGATAGTTCCCCAGTTTTCTTGACTGCTTACCATCGGATTTAATGTAGGAAAATTACTGAGAAGACCCTGACTTGCAGTAACGGTGGCGATTTCAGCGCGAACGGCGCGGCAGTGCTGCGTGCTTCCCGTGTGCGCAAAAACCGCACCACCATCGACGCTCATTGTAAGTAGTTCTTACGTTCCCCACGAGAATACACACTTTGTTGTGAATCGCAGTTGCTTGAGTAGGGACGTAACTTCGCTGCTGATCCTGAGGCTCTTTCCTTTTCCTACCTAACTGAATTAGATACCTTTCCAGTCAGTCAGGGGAACTCTGCAATCGTACCTCCCACAGATCCGCCGCCTCATCATTGAGCCACTCACTCTACATGACTCCATTCGCATTTGCACCACCTCGGTTCCCTCGATAGCGACTGGCTGGGAGGGCCTTTAGGCTAGCAAAGGATGGAGCAATTAATAGATGGTTGAATTCATCTGTTGAGATCTTCTCAAAGTAGGGACGTCATCGCTTCAACACCTTCCTGTGGTCCACTAGAGTTCGGCCATGTTCGCCGTAGGCACTGTGGATCTTCTCGACATGTTGTGCTTCTTCTGTGCCACTCAGGTTGTTACATAGACACGTTTATTACGGCCTAACGTTTCGACTCAACGTCGTCTTTAGAGGCCTGAAAGTGGTGCAGGTTCATTAATTTACGCTCTAAACCACCAAAGTCCTCCTCACACCCGTTTATTCAATTCGTCCTGGCCAGACGACACCAAGCACCTAGCTGACGGACGAACTCACCACGTGTCCACCGATATAGCGGAGCCCGAATGCCACCGCAACAGCAACCGATCGTCAACAGCTGGTGAATGAATACTGTATCGTGCCTTATAAGGCATGCCTCAGCATCGTGACGATCTCAAAGCTCGCAGAATGATGGAAATGGCATAAGGTCACTGGTGATAGACATCTGCTCATTTCTGCTGTTCAACCCGGGGGTACGTGCTAGAATCCATAACGCTTCAAGCGCTTTTCTTGCCGAAATATCACTTTCGAGCGCCAAGATGGTGCACCTTATATCGAAAACAACTCCGTTGTGCTCTTCTTTCTTATGTTTTCTTAGCGTACTCATCAGGCTTTGCCGTCTTTTGCTTGCCACATGTTCATTTATGCGGACACTCAGTGGGCGACCGGTCACACCGATGTATTTTGCATGGCAAGTTTTGCATTCTACATATTTCGTAAACAACCCCTGATTTTGCGCAATCACCAATTTTCCCGTTCGGGAAACGACACAGTTTCATGAAACGCAAGCCTTGTCGTACAGTTTGTTACGGACAAGCTGTCATCTGATGTTCTCGTTTGGAATGTTCACCAAGACAACATCGTGTTGTTGTGCTTGGATCAGACATTGTCTTATCGCTGCGCTCACCCTGTCGGAAATAAATGGTAAGCAGAGGGGAAGTCTACGCTCGCTACCATTGCTTGTAATCGCAGCTCGTGGTTTTCTTGCTCTTCTAGGTTGCGGCAAGTAACCATTGCTGCTGATTATTTCCTTTGCAAGTCTCAGTGATTCCTGCCGTTTAGTTTCGCCACTCGAGACTTTCAAGGCGTTTGTGAGCACGTTAAGAACAATAGCTCGCTTTACGGGCACTGAGTGTGCGGAGCTAACATGTAAGATGATATTCTTCGAACTCTCCTTGCGATACCATTTAACGTGTAGCTTACCATCTGCGAGCATCAGCTGTGTGTTCAGTCTTACAGAATACTCTTGCGATTTTGAATGTCGTCGGCACAATGTCGTGCTGTTCATTGAAACTGGCAGCAGTACTCGAACGCCGTCGAATTGCCCTGTACGTCGTGCAAGAGACGAGATAGCCCAGTAACAACTCGTCATGGTAGCCTACAACGGCAGTCCAAGGAGCGTTGTGAGTAGACCATGATAACCGTATTGGCACTGACGTTTCTAATGGCTTTCCGGACTCTAGATGCTGACACATTGGAGCTGCTCTTTGAATAGGACGCTATGCTCATGTCCGAACGCAAGGCGCGGAAGACGCAAGCCTAGAGTGATCGTTTAGTACTGTTTGGCCTTCGAATCAACTTCAAGAAAATCATATATGTTACTGCCGATGTGAACCCACCACCATCCCAATTAATTCCAGCGACTTTCTGAGATTTTCTCCATGTAGCTAGGCTCAACCCTCTCAGCAAATGGATGGCAAGTGTTTGGACAAACCAAAGTCATTGGTCAGCTACGGTGGCTGCGCTAGCGCTTGACAGGCCAAGCAATGGTGGCGAGAGAATTTTTCGTATTCCGCGCATCTCGTCTGGCCGGTCTCCTTACTGGAACACGGCTTCAATCAGGCTTGAGTCGGGCAGACAAGTCGCGGAGGACTACTCCAGTTTGCCGTAGACTCAGACCTAACGTTCGACCTTGAATTATCCGATAAAAGCCTCTTTCTGCAGTGTTGTTCTATTGAACACCTCGCGAGGTGTCTTCTACATTGGTAACGAAAAAAAAAAACACAAGTTTTGAGTGAACACATCAAGTCGCGTTTTCCTATGTGTGGAACTTCTGAGTAAAAGGTGGATAGTTGCGGAGCGAGCAGAAATTCGGTTCTCTAAAATTTGTATAAAAAACTCTGTTAAGATGACTTGGTTGTTGTAATTATCTATTGCAGAAGTTGAACGCGAACTCGAACTGTGTGCGACTGTCAAACACCCCCATATCTGCGAACTCTGTGATGTGATAGCCGGAGATAACTATATCCATCTTGTTTTTGAATTCCTTGAAGGAGCAGACATCTGCTTCGAGATTGTGAAGAGAGCCGGCAACGGCTTCGTGTATTCTGAAGCCGTCATAAGGTGCGTCCGTTTCTATCTTTTCTTCTACTGCCTATTCTGCACTCTGGATATCGTATAACTATTGCTATTTCTGAAGCAAGGGACAGATTTAATATCAAAATATTGATGGTTGCCTAGCATGGACGGACGCAGATAGTGGGTGGGAGGGGGATGGGGAAAAATGAGGTCTCCGCCACTTTAGTAAACTGGGTGGAAAGCAGAATTTACAGAAATGTGATTATAACATGAAATAATCAGTATTTACTATTTAAAGTAATAATAATAGACAATTAAAAATAAACTGACGCAAAGTTCTGATTTATTTGATAAAGTAATTTCGGGAAACTGGAGACCCATTTTCATGGTGTTCTCGAATCCGTTGAAGTGCCGTTGGTGGAATTCAACATCTTCGAATGGTAAATGTGAAACAAACGCAGGGACGGCGGTACATCAGCCATCGCCGTAAACGGAGCAGCCATCTCGTAAAGGCAAGGTCCGGGCAAAATTTCGTCTCCCGCACTTCTGGGCCCGGATGCATCATTGAGTTTACCTCAGGTAAGGGGGGTTTTACCCCCTACCTTACCCGTAACTTGGCACTCATCAAGATACATACCCCGGCACAGCGGGGTAAGGTGGGGGGTAAGACCTACCTGACTTTGAGCGGCAGGTAGGCCTTACCTTGCGGTGTTTACCCCTGCTGATTCGGTGCTCTATGGATGATTTGTGCTCCACTCCCAGGCTGATTCAAACAGTTTGGCGCACTCTTTTGTACTGTGACCTTATTATAGTTATCTTTTCAACCGATGACTGTCAAAATTGATCTCTATTCGTTGTCAAGCATTCGCATAGGTTTTTTTTTGCTGTGTGGATTGCTTAAATCATTTATTTCAATCCATCGCCTTNCTCTTTTGTACTGTGACCTTATTATAGTTACCTTTTCAACCGATGACTGTCAAAATTGATCTCTATTCGTTGTCAAGCATTCGCATAGGTTTTTTTTGCTGTGTGGATTGCTTAAATCATTTATTTCAATCCATCTCCTTCATTATTGATCTCTAGTCATTGTAATGGTCTCGTATAGCGGATTTTCCATTGTGATCTTAACTCTAGTCATCCTTCCATCAAGTCTTCCACTAAGTGGAATTCTTCGTTTTTGTGAGACCGTGTTCGTAGATAGAAAGAAAACCATTACAGCTGACCACCATCCGGTCAAAAACCACAGTTCGACCAGCTAAAACGATTTTTTTTCTTCAAAATTCAATGTGCTTCTTTAAAAACGAAGAGATATTTCTGACGGGACAATTATGCATGGAGTGTGATAAAAAAATTCACTGTGATCCGTCAACTACATGAAAATAGACAACTGATTGTCACTGGAGCGCAAGAAGCCATTATCCGTAAGTCCTTCGTCAAATTAACCCCCGTATGCCCGCGCGCATTGGGACCAGCCGGCGGCCCAGTGCACCGTTTGACATCGACCTGGCAATCATTATTCCAAATCTATCCTTCTTGTTTAAAGAGCGTCTTCATTAAATTTGCATATATTCATGCTAGTTTTCAAAAACTGCTGCTGTAGGGATCCGACAAGGTACTCATTTCGTCACCACAGTGGTTCACACTGTCACTTTTACAATGCTTACTTTTACTTCTAGTCTTGGGACATGATACAAGATGATGTTGCCGAAGTATTACACAACGAAATTCAACCGTGTAGTTTGTCTAGCACATCAATCCTGAACCTCACACAAATTTCATACGAAAACATTTTACTTCAGTGAATCAGTGAATTTCCTATGTGTTATGGTCCTCATCGTCCTGAAGTGAACGAATGGAGTTAAAAAAAACACCTTCTCAGATCCCTACAGCAGTTTTTGACAATTAGCATGAATATATGCAAATTTAATGAAAACGCTGTTTAAACAAGAAGGATAGATCTGGAATAGTGATTGCCAGGTCGATGTCAAAGGTGCACTGGGCCACCGGTTGGTCCCAATGCGCGCGGGCATACGGTGGTTGATTTGATGAAGAACTTACGGATAATGGCTTCTCTGGAGCGCACCAGCATATGTAGTTACGCCCCAGTTTCTGATCCACCCCTGCTCCTGCTATTACGTCCTCTTTTACCATGGTTCCGCTGTAATACCTCCCTCGCCTAGAATAAGAAAAAGTTCATGAAAAACCGCTATGCGGCTAGGTCACGGTGATTAGGAATCAGTACCCGTACATATCTCATGCAGGAGACGCCTAGAATAAGAAAAAGACCACGAAAACCGCTCTGTGGCTCGTCGACGAAGACGACTGGACCCTTAATTTTGAATATGGACCCTCAATATTGAATATGACTCTTATCGATCGGTGTGGGCCGTCGAATTGCGCAGTGTCCGTGATTGCACACATTATTTTTTCTTGCCGTCATCTGCAGGTATCGCTACCCTCGCCGCCCGAACCTTCATGCATCACAACCTTACCCTTACCTAGGCGTTTACCTCGGGTAGCGCTACCTTCAGGTAGCGGATTACCCCNAACGACTTTTTTCTTCAAAATTCAATGTGCTTCTTTAAAAACGAAGAGATATTTCTGACGGGACAATTATGCATGGAGTGTGATAAAAAAATTCACTGTGATCCGTCAGCTACATGAAAATAGACAACTGATTGTCACTGGAGCGCAAGAAGCCATTATCCGTAAGTCCTTCGTCAAATTAACCCCCGTATGCCCGCGCGCATTGGGACCAGCCGGCGGCCCAGTGCACCGTTTGACATCGACCTGGCAATCATTATTCCAAATCTATCCTTCTTGTTTAAAGAGCGTCTTCATTAAATTTGCATATATTCATGCTAGTTTTCAAAAACTGCTGCTGTAGGGATCCGACAAGGTACTCATTTCGTCACCACAGTGGTTCACACTGTCACTTTTACAATGCTTACTTTTACTTCTAGTCTTGGGACATGATACAAGATGATGTTGCCGAAGTATTACACAACGAAATTCAACCGTGTAGTTTGTTTAGCACATCAATCCTGAACCTCACACAAATTTCATACGAAAACATTTTACTTCAGTGAATCAGTGAATTTCCTATGTGTTATGGTCCTCATCGTCCTGAAGTGAACGAATGGAGTTAAAAAAAACACCTTCTCAGATCCCTACAGCAGTTTTTGACAATTAGCATGAATATATGCAAATTTAATGAAAACGCTGTTTAAACAAGAAGGATAGATCTGGAATAGTGATTGCCAGGTCGATGTCAAAGGTGCACTGGGCCACCGGTTGGTCCCAATGCGCGCGGGCATACGGTGGTTGATTTGATGAAGAACTTACGGATAATGGCTTCTCTGGAGCGCACCAGCATATGTAGTTACGCCCCAGTTTCTGATCCACCCCTGCTCCTGCTATTACGTTCTCTTTTACCATGGTTCCGCTGTAATACCTCCCTCGCCTAGAATAAGAAAAAGTTCATGAAAAACCGCTCTGCGGCTAGGTCACGGTGATTAGGAATCAGTACCCGTACATATCTCATGCAGGAGACGCCTAGAATAAGAAAAAGACCACGAAAACCGCTCTGTGGCTCGTCGACGAAGACGACTGGACCCTTAATTTTGAATATGGACCCTCAATATTGAATATGACTCTTATCGATCGGTGTGGGCCGTCGAATTGCGCAGTGTCCGTGATTGCACACATTATTTTTTCTTGCCGTCACCTGCAGGTATCGCTACCCTCGCCGCCCGAACCTTCATGCATCACAACCTTACCCTTACCTAGGCGTTTACCTCGGGTAGCGCTACCTTCAGGTAGCGGATTACCCCCGACTTCAATGATGCATCCGGGCCCTGTTGGAATTGTCGCCTACTGCGACGTTTTCGACGGAGGCAATTGAAAAATCCCTGAAAAAGTCCACCAAGGAGCGGATACCATCAACCAATTTTAGTATGACGATTGCATGGTTGCATAGTAAGTGCTTTCAGAAAACGCTATTCGGCGCGCACACATATTGTCTATCGTGGCGTCGTATGCAAAATTTACCTTCAAAGGTCTGCACATTGTTTGTTTGATGAGGATGGTTCAGGAAGCGTTCCTTATGGTGTATTTATCCATGCGCATCATCCGTCACCATTCATTCAGCACCCGAGCACCTTTCTGAACTGGAGCATGTTTTTCCACGGCTATCTTAATGCTCAGACGTTCTGTCCCATATCTTACGATAGACCTTAAATCTAGCTCTCGAACTTGAAATACGTGCTACATATATGATTTGGACTCCAAGTAACAAAAAACCTGGATGGGCAAGATTTTGACCGGACCTCACCTTTAACTTGGGAATTACAAAGTGTCTGGATGCGCAGACAAGGCCTCCTATGTGCAGTAACACATGGCAATCAGATAGCAGAACTCAGCGGGGGTCCTCACTCTCGCACTGAAACGCACGGGAGACGACAGCATCTCCATGCTCGCGTTCTCTCGCATCTGCATACGGGTTCTGTGTCACATGGGATCTTGAGCTCCGGTTAAAGCTCAAAACGAAGGTTTAGGCTGGTGATGACATTAAAATCTCACAGTGTTAACCACTGGTACATATTTCAAATTCTTTGCGCTTGTAAAATTTTGGGTATACCTCAGCTGCTATTGATCCGGATTTTGAACCCAAAGTTTCGAACCGATTTTTCATCTGTTCAACTGTCTTGAGACTCCATGTTCGAAGTTCAAAAAAATGAGTATCGATTCTTTACCAACTCATGTGAACATCACGCCCAACCTTTTTGCAAAATGGTCGCTAATTGTGAGTTTCCAGGATTCCTAAATATAACAGGGGAGAGAACAGAGTTTGTCTTAACTTCTACAAAGTATGAGCTTTCTCCAGGAAGAAACAGGGAATGAACACAGCAGAAAAAATTTTGAGAAGATTTTCAAAGGTACAAGAGGGATGGTAGAAATTCAATAGTGGTTTTTTGAAGCACATGGATTCGGCATAGCTTACTTAATTTCTCATATTTTACTGCGTGGTAATTATAGCATATTGTACACCTAGTGCCGAATTCCGATTCTATACGTTGTAGTGTTTGGTCAGAGATTTTGTTGCCACCCTTTGCAGTCCGCTCACCGCTATCCTTTCTTGCTGTTTTCCACTGCCTCAACAGAGAAGCACACATGAGATTCGGTATCCCCGCTGCCTGACGAGAGCTCGAGCCATTCAAAGACCGCTCTCTTGAATGTAGTGAATAAGCATAGCCAGCGAGAAAAAGAAACTCAACTGCTCTCCACGGAAGACCTTCTTTCTATGATTGGCCTTTCCAGTCCTCATTTTTCTTCGTCTGTATCAGTCTGGAATGGATTGTGTGGAGAACACAAAGGGTTGCATCCCGGAATTTAGGTTGTAAATTATTCTGGCGCACAGCATCAGCAGTGCACCGAGTGCACATTATCTTCGGGCCTAAACTTGAGAGGTGAGCTCGCGCAGGCTGGGTCCATTTACTGACCCCATCTCTGGGCCCAACAGAAATGTTATCTCTAGTTTTTTTTGACGTAAATGCAGTGAATTTTTGGTTGCACGTGCATCGAAACTCTTTTTTTGATCTCGCTAAGTGATGCGTACTTTTTAAATTTGAGCTTTCCGTGAATACCTGAGGAATTTTCGCAGAGAAGTTCAAAAATGTCCTCATTATTTGCATTATCAACGAATCTTTTCCTGCGCACCTCACAGGTCATCAAAAAGGTCCTATAACATTCAAATTTGCTTAATCGTTCTCGTTACTGTCAATCTAGCTTCCCGACGTCCCAGTATGCTTGCACAGTAAGTGCGTAATCCAGTTCACGATTTGTTCTGATTTAATGTACTAGGTGTAGGTGTATAAACAACCAAAGTATACTAAGAAAAGAATGCAGCAAATGTTTTCATCCTTATCAGGTGAAGCTATTCACGAACCTTAAAAAATGAGCCACATATTTATGTTTATGTTTTTATTTATGATATATTGCTAGGAGAGGAGCGGTGCGCAGATGTGAGACAGCGCTTTGTGAAGCAATGACATGACTGGGAATAGCAAAGCCAAACGAATTAGATGGTAGAGCAGAGCAAAAACTAGAGTTTGTCTCCCTACACACCACCGACCCAGTGACATAAAGATATCAATCATGCAAATTACTCAATGCAAATAGTTGAGAAGATTCACAGGAAAGCCCTGACAACCGCGCGAAGCGCTGCGAAGCAGTCTGAGGCTGATCCATTCAACATTCTCTTCACTATTTCTTTTGTGGGTTTCTTTGAGATCTATTATAGAAGATTATGCCTAGAGAAAATACCTAGAGAAAATAGTGTATGTGAAAGCCCACGAAGGCATAGAGAATACCATTTTCGAGGACATGCTTTGCGAAGAGGGGGCGCTGCGGTTGTCAGCTGCAGGAAAACCCGATCTATAGCTAATTGGGATTGGTTCCACTCCTTTCAAGGTTTTTGACGGCACGATAGGAAGCTGATTATTCAGACCTAGCCGACGAAGAAATTCTTCTTCCAAAGCTTTTACAAAAAAGAATTTTAAAAACGTGGATCCGAATAGGATTTTCGATGTTGAACGTGGCGGTTCTCAAAGGAAAGAGAGGAGCTGGTTCAGGAAGGTTCGTTGCACTTACTGGAGAGAATATAGTGCCTCCCATAATTGTAGAACACCCCCACTTTTTTCTCCCATGGTTTTTCTGCGGACCATGAAATTTTCTCTTTTGTAGCATTGTAATCAGCGTCTGGAACAACCCTTGAGCTCACAGTAGCAGTAGCTCACAGCAGCTCACAGTACCAGTGTCTTCTTGGATCCCATCCAGCAAGACCATCAGAACAGCTTGTAGCCAGCGCTGACCGTATTTCTAGAGCGGAACAATAGTACATCCTTTTCAGCCACTTTTGATTGCGTCGACATCAGCAACGAGCGGATGAAAAATTGAGATGTGTAGTGGTGGAAGCGCGACGCTCTATCGATGCATATGTCCTCAAAATCCTAATGAGGAGCAGGAATGGCAGACTGTTCAGAATCAATGTGGTCTATGGAAAACCTAATAATTTACTAAAATTTTGTAATTTTGGTTGGGCGGTGAATAAAACTTTTAGAACCTGGAAGTGTACCACGACTAAGAGTGGGCCGTGAAGAGGAAAATAAAAGTTCTGGAAAATCAGGGTTGCTACAGTGAGCTCAAAAAGGGGGTATCACCGTTATTTTAGGTGCTGGTTACAATGATATGCGGGTCCCATAACGAAAGCGTGTCTGAGTCCCTAAAAATCGGCCAGCCGCCTCACAGTCTGCCCATCAGGGCTACCACTGTCCATGAGAGCCCCCCCCCCCCCCC
>JARK01000401.1:9557-46285 GCA_000688135.1 Ancylostoma ceylanicum
TAGGAACGTGTCAAATTCAACTCGGGGGGGGGGGGGGGTCAAGACGTACACCGCAACGCGACCGCGCCGCACATGTACGCTTCTTAAACCCAGGCAGCTTCTTCCATTTTGACGCATAGAATGGCATCGGCAGTTACCTCCTTACAGTCCGATGGTTCCGTTAGCGTTCATCTGTCCCAGCCCAGCCCAAAAAAACTTGTCCATTCTTCTTTCGCGGTGCTCCTACCTTTGAATGCTGCAACCGCGACGCGCATATGAAACGTCCAATCACAGTGGAGCAGCGTACCTCTTGTCACGCAGCCATTCAACTCAGCCAATGTGTTCTTATTCGCTTAGTTAATACATAGTGCGACTGTTGGTGGCACACATTCATGGCGGTGTATTGAAGAAATAAACAAATAAACAATTATTCCGCGCGGGATCTCAGTCTTTAACAGTTGTAGACATGACTTCATTCCCTTTTACTTTTTTTTCCTTTTACTACTTACTACATCAGCTTTAAATGTGGCTACAGATGTTTTCGATACCGCAAAGAATGAAGACAAAGCAGAGTTCTCTACACACAGGAACAGCTCATGTTTTCAATTTCATACATTTTAAAGCGCTTTTTTTCCACGACACCATCCCTCTTTGCACCCTCCACCAATCGATACAGCGGTCCTCGATGGCGGTGACCCATCCACGGCTTCGAAAAGAACGCGTCGCGACCGCGCCGCTCACGATGGAAACAGCGCTGCAGTGGCGAGTCTGGGTTTTCGCGGTGACTTGTTCATCACATTTGATGTTACCTAATAAAAAACTAACTATCTGTTAAGAAAACCCCATAATTTGTTGTCCTGGAGGGGAGTTCTGCTTGAGCGGCGCGGTGGCGCCGCGTGCTTTCTGGGGTCGCAGAGGGGTCACCGCCATCGACGTCCACTATAGGTATCTGTATTTACTTTGCTCGCAGCAGCGACTCAGCCTGCTATGCTTGGCGGGGAGTGTAGCTATAGGTGCCTCGTAATCAACTTCACTCGGTATTCTTCGCTTACACATGATGATTACAACTCCAACTCATCCACAAGTTGGAAAATATGAGAAAAAAAAACTAATTCATGTGAACCAAGAAACAAGTATGAGATTCACATGAATTATTTTCTCTAGGTGCTATACCTTCGCTTCTGAGCCAGCACCTTTCGCGCTAGCAGAGCAGAATTGCATCAACCTAGGCGGCCACCTGGTCTCTATTTCAAACGCCTTTGAGAATGACATTGTTTCTGGTAGGTACAGTTGTCCTTTGTTGAAATATTTACAGCGCACCTTCACAATCATTCTAGACAACGCCAAGACCGCCCTGGCTTCAACAAATGCCACAGCGTTCTGGATTGGTGCCAGTGACCTGGTGACAACTGGCAAATGGGCATGGACTGACAACACCAACTTCCTCTACACCAACTGGGCTTCTGGTGGGTGTGCTGACAAGCATGCGAACCAAGCATTTTTCACTGTGTACTGTTTATTTTTTCAGGACAGCCGCAGTCAGGCAAGGACTGCGCCTCCACGAGACTCAGTGATGGGCGATGGCTGGCTGATGGTTGTTTGGTGACTAAGGCATATGCATGTGCAGTTCCACCCCAACTGGCTTCGACATGCCCGCCACCACCCACTTGTCCGAGTACGCTTTCCGGAATTTTTTTCATGCATAGTCCATTTCAACTGCTTTGCTAAAGTTACTAGAACTTTTTTATTTGACAAAAATACAACGATTGTCGTTCCTCACTAACAACAGGGTGCAGCCAATAAGAAAAAGAAATAACTGTAGGACACCCTAGTTTTAACTTTCAAATTGGTTCACTCGTAATAAAGTAACAAGTGCTCCGACTCGCCTCCGGCGAGTCTCGCACTTGCCCGCTTCGCGGGACATCGGTACTGACCTACCCTTAGTTTTCAACAAAAGCGGATGAAGCCGAGAGTTGCGAGACTCACCGAAGGCGAGTCGGAACACTTGTAGGGACATAATCAAATTGCGTGCTGGTAATCGCTTTTACATATAAACTTCAGTTTCCCCTTTAATCCCCTCGAAAACACTCGACTGATCACAGACAGAAGCCTGAGAATTTCACCACTGATAGCAACTTCCGCTTTTCTTCTGTGATACGATTCATAGACATTTGCACATGAAACCTATACCGTTCGGCGGATTAGAATTGTGCCTCGGAGTGCAAAAAATCATTGCCACCTACGCGAAGCGCGGCGAAGCTGCAACGTAATCGATAAAACCGACTTCTGGAAAAACGGCAAAAGACCCTTACGTTGCACTGCGGGGTACAATTCTGAGTCGACCGGTTTAGGTTTCATGTGTGTTTGTCGGTTGGATCGTGAGATATAAGCGATAACCAACAAACACACAAACAGATGAATTTTACTCTGTAGTGATAGTAAGGATGTTTGTACCTGAGGGTCAAAAAATCTTTTTTAAGGAGAAGTTTTCTGGGACTTGGTCTAAATCTGCAACTCCGCCTACATTCAAAACTTCATCCCCGTCCAGAGCATGAATTCATTATCGAGGTTGCCCAGGATAAACGTGTGGGCAAATTTTGTGAAGTTAACACGCTTACTCTGAGTAATCTCAGTGATGCATGTGGCCTCAGGTCCTCTTCACAAACCCCATCGAGGTCGAAAACCTGGTACATCTTGTTGTCATATGCTTGCTCCCATCAGAGTTGAAGTTCACACATTTACGTTACCTTACCATTCGCTGCAAAGTCACTTTCTGTGCGAAGTCAGAAATCGCCTTTTATACGTTCAAAGTTACCGCGTTACTCATTTTCGAGAAATAATGAGCTGAATCTTTATGCAGCTAGTAACTCCAAACGGTCGTAGACAAGATGCAGGACCGCGGCGCGGTCACTTTGGTTGTCTGCTGCACCGATTCGGCGGCTGGACAGAGACACGGAGGAAAACCGCGCCGCGATCCCGGCTCTTGTCTACGACCGTTTGGAGTCTGCTGTACTTGTAAACTATAGTGACATATTGGTTGGATAAATAGATGAAGAGTTCTCTCGCTGCTTCTTCAGTGAGGCACAGGTAATTTAGTCCGGATAGTGTGCAGAATAATGGGAACAAAGCGACCTCTATGAGAAGCCCGGAAGTCCGGTGTCTGCTGGATAGCCGGACTGCTGAATTGCTACACATGAAATGCTGAGGGAACAAAAGCAAATCATTTCTCTTGACCTATACAGAAATTATTTCTTCAGCCCTCACCACACCTACACCGGCAGTATGCACACAACGACGGTGTACACCTCATTGTGATTCCGAATGGACATATTTCGTGCAGGCTAACTCCTGTTACAAGGTTTGTTCTTTTGATTCGGATTTCCCACAGTCTAATCAACATGAGTTCACATAATCTGATTTGATTCTGCCCACCAATTATATTGATCTTTTGAAAATCCAACGGTGAAATTGGAGAACCACTTGAAACTATAATAATTTAAATCTTTCGTTTAGCTCTTCTTTGGCCAGAAATGGGATGACGCCGAAGCATTCTGCATTGAACAAGGCGGACATCTCGCTTCAGTTCATTCCGAGCAGGAGAATACCTTTGTTGCGAGTAAGTTTTTTGTTGTGCAGGGATAAATAGTAAAGTACAACCTAAAACGGATAGATGAAGCCTGAGAATGTCAAACCAAATCAATTTTGCACGCGTTGGGGAATTGAAGGCAGTACCTCCGATAATTTTGCGTGTCCAAGATTCTTAGTGCTTCGAACACTAGACGATGCTCGTAATAACTCTACGGAAATTGGTGGAGTTCCAGAACATAAATCGCATTATGCTTCCAGACCTCGCTAGAACGAACGAGAAGCAAAGCAATCCTCATGAGCTAACATGGATAGGTTTAAAAGCGAGTGGTACGCGACTACTTCTCCTTAGCCATCTTTGCCATGCACGGGACTACATATTATTTTCTTTCCTGTACAGGAAATGCCTGGGTGTGGTCGGACAAGACAAAGGTGGATTACATCAACTGGGCTCCTAAGCAGCCGGATAATCCAGGGAAGGAAAACTGCGTGCAGGTTGGCGCTTTCGTTGTAATCCTTGGAACTGGCTGTCTTTATCAACAAAGGCTTGAGGACCTCATCGATTCCATTGCAGATCGCTCAGGATCCGTCGGATCACGGATGGTATGAGAACTGGAACAACGAAGACTGCAACACTGTTATGCGTGCTTTTGTATGCAAGAAAAACTCCATTGCATAATCACTGAAGAACTAAAATTCTGTGATCTGATGAATATGTTATTTGATCAGCGAGAATTTGAAAAAGCTTTGAAAAAAAAATCTGGCAACATCAAAAGAAAAAAAAAAGGAGATGAAGAAACTTGAAAAGCTGATATGAAGCGAACTGAGACCGTGTAGGCATCATCAAATTAACCCAAGCATAGATCAAAGGTGAACTAGAGTGTGCTATTGCCTTTTTGGTAACAGCATAATTATTCGTGATATAATAATAATCATTTTCTAGCGTCGTCGAACGTCACTGGGACTCCTTGCTTCACATTTCGCAAAACTTCCTCTAAATTTGCGTTTGCCAACTTGGGCACACGCAAAAGATAATTCTAGATGCCCTCAATGTGTCATTATCAGACGTCTACAGAGCCACAATTCAAGGGGATCTTCAAAAAACAGTATTATGTCCTTCACCAGCAATAGTCCACATTAGATTATCAATTTTAGTCTATCAGTGGGGAAACCGCTGTTCAGAACAGAGAATAGTAGGCGATGCCTTACCCACTGGCAACAACGCAGCTCCCCCTTGAGCCGCATTGGTTTTTCACACGGTTTCGTTCGAGAGTTCTTTAAACCCCAACACCATACGAAGCAAAAGCGGTTCCCTCAGGTGCTGAAGAAATATTACTTCTGAGTCGATGTGATGATATAAATCCATGTTGGAAACTGCACAAAGGTTTTGTAGCAGAGAAACAGAGAACTTGAGAAAATGTGGAAACGCGAGAAAGGACGCGGTTGTGAATTTGGATAAAGAGTGCGATATCATTTGCTACTTTCAGAGTAGTATCAGTTCTCAGTGGGTCTAATAAAGGAACTTTTTGAGGGGTGAACAAGGCGCTCCTGAATATTTCTACTGGAACCACGAATTTAAGAGCTAAAGGTGATGTTAGGAAGCGGCTGTTTGGGTTAAGAATAATGACTCTATTCACAATTTTAAGACCGAAAGTTTGCCGCATACACCAAAAAAAGTTGTCTCCAAAATTACTCCAAACTTCTCCGACTGTCACAGTATTTCGCTCACTCCATGCCTGCACTAAAGCCATGCAAATTCGATTCTTTAGCACTATACAGCCCAAGATTCTTTAGCACTATACAGCCCAATCAGAAGATGTCCGGCACGATCTTTCCAGATCTTCCCGGACAAACCTTTCTCCTACCTTCTTGCAGTACCACATTTGAGCACCGATTGCTCGGATAATTGGTTGTCTCAGAAAAATAATTGGATGTCCCGGGAAAACACCAACATACGTGGCATTCTCTCCAGTTCGTGGAATTTAATCCTAGTGACTGATTTGTGCAAATGAGGTCTGAGTTATCTTGTACTTGTATTTTTGTGGAAGGGAAGGACCACAACGCTTCCTTCTTGTCAGCCAATCAATATATCGATTTTTCTTCTGTCCCGAAAATCCAGTTATAGGAGCATGAGAAAAGCGTATCAGATTAACATAAGGAAAAGGTTTGAGTGTGAGGAAACTTCAGTAGAATTGAGCTTCCGGGTTACGTCTCTATTCAGGAAACTTTGAACGTACTCGTTAATCTAAGTAGTAATTTTCCCGTATTTTAACCTGAAAATTTCAGCTGCAACCAGATAAAACGGTCTACGGTAGTCCAAACGACTTTTTACGCGAAATCACACCGTTCATGGAGGAAATGTGGACAAAACCAATGCTTTCACTGAAATCAACATCTACTCGTCTGCGTCTCAATTTTTCGCTCAGTCCCTCGTTTACTTTCAGCCGAATCGCCACACCAAAGCATTTGTGTGTTGGAGTGGGCGTGTCGTCGCAGGCGGAGTGATCGATCGACGCGAGCGCGACGACGTTTTGTTGGCGTGAATCACTGGCCGAGGTGGGCACGAGGACAGTCGAAGAGAAGAAGAGTGACACGTAGAGAATCCCCACTGGCACGCGGAAGTGGAGAGGGCCGCAGACATAGAAAGGAATTCCCAGAGAACGAGAGGTGGGAAGGGAGATGAGCGTGGAAATGGTGGTTGTCGACGAAAGGCCAGGAAGGAGTGAGGATGGACTGGAGGTTCAAGGTGGACAAAAAGAGTAGAATATGGACCTGTCCAGATTCAAGGGTCTTCCCATGGATAAACCACAGTTCGAATACCTTTGGGTCAATTTCGGAGAAATGTGGACCGTTTGTGGAAAAATCCCTGGCATCTCAAGGAGATGGCTTCTTCTGAGGCTGCATGTATCATTGAGAATACCCACAGTAAACGTGTTGAAAGCGCACAAACTTACTTGAAGTTAACATGAGTTACACGTTTACCCCGGGTAATCTCAATTATGTATGCATCCAGGCTTCGGTAAAATGGGAAACCATCCTCCATAGGCTGAAGAAAATTGATGAAAATGAGCAAGAAAAACGCTGGAAAGGGCATTTACAAAGTGTGTTATGGAATACTCTGCCCATTGTTGCTAAATAACCCTTTGAACTTTGATTTTTTGAGCGATTCAGCTAGCTGTAGCTTGGCCAGATGTTCATTAGAAAAGCACCTCCCTCGTTTTTGAAGAAGTTGTGGATTCGTATACCAGCTTCAGAGTATGCTCGAAACGTTTACTCATGCTTCTTTTTCTCAATTCCATGTTGTTTGTACTCCTCAAGCTCATCCAACATATGTATATGTAAGTGCCTCCAGGATATGGGCCAGTAAGTTTTAGACTTTGTGTTCCAACACAATAGGTTCACATGTCATGGTTAAAGGTCTCAAAAAGCTCTGACTACATACATATTCGTACTAACAAGTTATGGGTTGGCTGCTTTATTTTTGCATCCTGTTGCTCAGATTTGTATTTTAATCGAGTCAGTTGTTCGGTATAGCAAGATCATTTTACAATTTCTTCGAAATTTGTTGTAAGAGACTTCCTCTATAAAATCGTGGAAGAACAAGAACGAAAAAGAAGAAACAAATGAGGATCACTGTAATACTAAAAAAAATCTTCTCATTTCAATTTATTCACTTGGTAGCTGTTTTAAAGCTGGCAGCTGTTTTAAAGCTGGCTTTTCGACGGATTCTTGCTAGAGGTAAGCGAGAAATTCTGTGTTTTTATTGTTTCGCAAGTTTTCAGGGGTGTGCGGACATGTTTATTGTCCATAACTGGGTTGGTTTCTTTTGAACGTAGCCAAAGTCTCTTTGGCATGAGATCTCTTTTCTGAGAGTCAGAAAGGATGCCTCATGTGATTCAGAATTGCTGTGGTTAAAATTCTGTTGCCTATATCCATCGATTCGCACTGCCTAACTATGGTATTTTAACCTATAAAATATTGAAGTTCTGTTGATTTGTTGAGACTCTCCTTTCAAGCTTTATTTCGGTGAGCTTTCGGCATGTAATGCCTTCGTCAGACCTTAATATCCATACAATACAATACAAACTCATCCGCATACAAGCAAACACAAGCAAATTAGCAACGCTACCGTGTGGTGAGACGAGAAAGGATGACTTGGTACCTACACAGTGGTGCTAACCTACACAAAACAAAAACTTATGAGACGGAGTGTTAGGAGTTGGCTACAAAGAAGGAAAGGGACCTCACCCTTCGCTGCCCCTCGTGGAGTGGGTGCTACTGGGATCAGAATACTGAGAGGGCCGAGAGATCTAATCAGCTGATCAACCCCAGAACGTCCTTTAGCTCCTCTTTGGTGTTTATTTCCAGTCCATTCCTTCTTATTTCCCTGGCTTCCATTATCTTCCTCTCTAATGTTCTCGTTAGATGACGGTGGAGGACGCGGACCGTAAAAGTAGGTGGCGGTTCATTCGTGTGCTTCAGGGTCCAGTGCCTCGAAAAACTTTCTTTCCTATGAAATATTACTATAGAACGAGCTGATCTTGTTAAGTCTATGCTTCCATGCAAACACTCTAGGAACGAGCTTGAAAGTGGTATCCAGGCGTAATTTTTGACGTCCTGTCATACTCTGGCTATCCTCGATATACATGTGTAGCTGATTTTAGACTTATGAAGTTCGAATTCTTAAAAACAACATTTTCTGAAAGAGTTGGACTTAGAGGAATTGTGATAGAGGCTAACGTTTAGCATAAGTGACTGATGTATACTTAAGCGTCTGCATAATCCAAAAATTGAGGCACGGATGGAGCAGGAAAGAAAGTAAGCGGTTAATTATTGGGTTAGTTAGAACGTCATAATACACTTTTTGTTTTTGTTTTCAAAATTTTCAATGAACCTGTTTAGACAAGCGCAAATATGTGGATAAAATTGAACGCGTTCAGAACAGTTTCACTAGGAAGCTTATGATCAGGTTGCTAGGCTTTATGTATGACCGGATCCCCATTGAAAGAAATGCTAATTTTCGGATCAATTCTTTTTCCTTCAAGAGGAGAAAGTTTGATTTATTGATGTTCCATAAAATTGCGCACGGAAATTGTGGACTGAACTTTAATGCTTTTGTAAATACTAAAGCCTCTATCACCAGGGGGGAGGGGGCTGTCGTAAAATAGTAATCCCAAGAGCTAAGTTAAGTTGTAGAGCCCATTTCCTCACTGTTAGAGTTACTCCAGATTATCTCAAACTGAGTAGACGCCAACCTATTCCTGTCAATCTCACGAGCTTCAAGACCCTACTGAATAGAACTCTAAGTCCTTAAATTTTTCTATTCTTCCTGCCATTGTCTACCTCATTAGCAGCTTTATTGTTTTCTTTCGTTTTTTTTTTAAATTTGCACTTTGAGATTTGTTCTTTGCAGTGTAGCAGTTTCAGAGTTGACGTAATTCTGAGGCATTTTTTTACGTGTTTGATACAATCGTTTTGTTTTGTTAAACATGAAAATGTAATAAAACCATGTAATAAGATATATAAATAAATATATAGACAGGTTGGACATGTAAAATGTTAGCATTTTTTCTGAAGGTTCCATGTTCGGGCACAAGAAACTCGTAGCCATCAGTGAGTTTAGTAATTATGACATCAATCAGTCAGGCCATTCTTATACGATCGAGTATCACACATTCTTACGAGACTACTTCGCAAGGTCCGACGCTGCTGACATCTGTACTGCATTTGGGATGTCGTTCACTATTCCACTGTGGCTCGATGGTACCAGCGCTTTGAGGAGGGCGACACTTCAATGGAGGACCGATCATGTCCAGGATGCCCATCACTTGTAGACAACGCTTTGCCCAATGCCATGACATGCAAAGCAAATTTCACCCCCCCCCCCCCGGGCAAGACTCTTGGATATTACCGTGGGAACTGTCATTGAAAGCCTTCACGAGCTTGGCTTCCAGAAATTGTTGTTGACGGGGCCATCTCATGAAGTGCGTGACTTAGACGAGGAGTCTCAAATCAGCGTCTGCGAATCACTGTTCCTTCTTTTGCACAGAAGGGAGTTCCTCAAGAACATCGTAACGGGAGATCGAAGCTTTGTCGTCTTCACTATCTTACACCTGAAAAAACTCACCAAAAAGAACCAAAAGGAATTGAACATGAGAAGGAAGTGTTCGTGGAATTGTCAGGGAGTGCTCTACTAGAAGTTCAGGAGAAGTCGTAGCGCAACAGTAGCCGCAGAGATCTACGCTGAGGACTTCAACCAGCAGCGTCGCTCAAAATGTTCATTTCCGGTTTTTCAACTATTAGTCACGCGAATTCTGTTCTAAAAACATTCCGACCTATGGGTACATTTAATCTATAGTAGTATTGATTATAAAAATCTCCCAGGACCTCTCACTGTTTACACAAGGTGAGTATCAAGTTCAGGACCTGGATAGATTAGTAAGATTATCTGAAGAAAGTGTGGTAACGCCAGAGTCGACGACGAATAAATGTGTTTGGTCTTAGCACGATTACCCTGGGTAATCTCAACTATGCGTGCGGCCACCGTTGAAGTTTCGCCAATAGCTACGTTCAGGGAATAGTCACGCAACTCCAAACTGCGAGCACAGGCGATTCTTGTGTACTACTGATGGTGAGACTAGCAACGTACATAAATTATGCTGCAGAGGAGGAGTCCGGTTTGGACATTGCAAACTGTGTATCTGTGCATCCACACCACATTATCAGTACCTCCTAAAGAAGGATGAATTTTCTCTTGAGAAACGTAGGGGAAGAACATTCTTCTACCTCTTTTATTGCCACTGAACTTCAATGATTCCTCGTTGCAAAAGGGCTGTATGTGCCTGTGTTACGCAGTGCTACCCGCAAAAGGTTCATGGCGGCCGAGAAAAAGGAACAACAAAGCTGAAGCTAAATAATTCACTTTATGTAGGTGCACATGCACTTGCTGCGATTGTTTCTTTTCAAGCCGCGCTGTTTGTGAACCAATCGGCGCTAATATGAGCCAGCCTCTTCAATCACGCTCAGCGACTAAATCTATGGGTAGTGCGATGCGTGGAAAAATACTTTACCTGAGTAGGGTGGAAATGATCTTAAAACCTCAACCTTGACAACGTTCACGCCATTTTTCTACCGGCATTGTTCACTCGCGTGGAATTGCGTTATTTACTATGGAATACTGGGGAAGAAATCACCATTAGATGTAGTCCCCGTCTAGGGAGATTCTTGTCATCTTGCTCCGTAATGTGGATAATCAGCAATACGGAGGTTGACTTAGCTCGTGTACCAATTAATAGTTACATAGCCTTATTGGCTAGCCGTTACTTGAACTCGAACCTTTAGAGTATGTTGAAAAATATGTGGAAGTATTGCTGTATATTTACTATCCTTTGGACCGAATAAAAATCGAATGATTTTTATAACTTTAATAACATTTCAGGAAACAATTTAAACTTCCAGATATTTGAGAATGGGAAAGCCCCGAAGCTCTTCTTCTCTTTCGTACAGCACCACAGTGGTCTCTAATGTTAGAACATCAGAATTCTCCATTTATTCGAAATATTCGATATTCGAAAGCAAAAATATTCGATTTCCAATAAATCGAAAATTCGAATGTCTCAACATGGGAGACCAATACAGTGCTGCACGAATGAGAAGCAGAGCACTAGGGCCTCCTCATTCTCGAATATCTAGATGTTCGGATTGTCTCCTAGATTGTTATTGAAGAAACAAAATTATTCGATTTTTGTTCGGTCCAAAGTATAATATTTACCTTTTATTGGCCGAGTTCTTGTGGTTCTTGTGAATTTACTTGCTTCATCACGTCTGCGCCAGTACTAATAGAAAAGCAACGTGCTTCTTCTGCACATGTGGGAAAGGCTCGCAAATGAAACAATTCCGTTGCGGTCCTCATCGTGTTCTGCCCAAATAGGTATCGCTATCAGAACTATCTACGTACATACATACATATTCTTGAATTCCACCTGTGCTTTTCATTCTACTTGCTTTTCTTATTCACCCGAGGTCGCACTTACTGATGCGGTTTGAAAAATTCCCGAAATAACACTTAAAACAAAGTAATTAAGATGCATTTATTGCATCCTAATTCTTGATACAATCTCCTCGACGCTGTACACACGTGGTCAGGGCTGTTTTAGGTTTTTCCTAATTCACTTTACGTACACATGCACTCGCTACGATTGTTCGCTTTCAGGCCGTGTTGCTTGTGAACCTCCTCCTGAAATGAATTTATTTGAAGTACTCAAAATAACCGGAATAAGCTACAACTAACTCGCCGCTCCATATGAATGGCTTAGTGAAATGAAAAACCTTGAAGGCAGCACTCGCGGGAATCCTTACGTTGGAGATTTCCCCGAATTTGGGGTTTTCGGTACGGTAAACTCATAGGCGGGGATGAAACTGCGTGAAAGAAGCGAGAAATGCAAGAAATGAAGGCGCTCTTCACCTTGTGTCAAAGGCGCTGACGAGTGCTCCGCCATGGGGTGCGCGTGCGTCCCGCCACGAAACCCTGTGAATGGCACGCATAGCACGCGTCCACTGCGCCAGACCACTCACGCCGATAGCGTTAACTGGCGCGTCGGACCGTTGAACCTGGTTCCTCTGCAGGTAGGTCATCATTCGTTGTGTTCTTCTCACAATTGTGTTGTGCTCGCTCTCTATTTTACCACCCACACCTCAGCTCCGAGTCGAGGATTTCGGCTGGTGCTGCTTTTTAGTTTTAATGAAGGGTAGAAGAACGAGAAAATTATTGCAGAAAACACATCGCCTTAATGAAAGGTTCTAACGCATACGGACAGAATAGGAGCCTTGGCAGGTAAGAGAAGCATAACTGTCTCATTGTTGTCCACAAACCATGCCTTCTTCGAAAGACCAACAATGATGGCCGCGTAGTTCGGCTAGAAAATAAACAAAATTCTATTGCTTTGGTCTTGGATAGATGGAAGCAGGATGTCGAACATCTCATCGTAGTCGGAAGAATTTATTCGAATCAAAATAAGGGGAATGTCGAGTACACTTCCCAGACAGCAGTAGCTCCACATCATGACTGTGTCACCTCTGAACTACCGGTTGCTGAAGAACTGCGACATGTTGCAGAGACCCCTCCAATAGTAGGCATGTCCATCTAGACCGTCTCAGTTGAACCCATTTCGATCAAAGGACATCACCTGGACACGGATTCTAGTCTTTTTGAGTTTTAGAAGAACTATGCGTACCTTTAACCAGTATGTCGTCATTTTCTGCCTGGCTAATAGTAGCGGTGCAACCTTATGAGACTCATAGGGGCCCGTATGCATGAACATCCCCGCTGAGGAGGGGACGGGATCAGTGAGGCTGTCAAGTACTGAGTCATTTCAAACGCTGCAAGCAAGATTGTCCACATAAGGAATCTCTTGTGGATCCCTTACATATGAGCGAAGTGTTGAACCACGTGCGCTCCTCTTTGGTGTTCACGAAGCGAGAAGATTTTCTGAGGGGAGGGGATGCACATCCCCTGCGATGAGTAGGGGATCGCTGGGGATAGCGCTACCTAACCAATTAAGGCCCAGGCAATGACCGATGCGAAGCGGAGACATCTTCATGCGAATATCGGTCCAAAAAGATTTTCTAAAAAATGTCAAATTCCGGCATAATTGGATGATCCCCAGCGATCCCCTACCCATCGCAGGGAATGTACATCCTCTCCCCTCAGAAAATCTTCTTGCTTCGTGAACACCAAAGAGCAGCGCACGTGGTTCAACACTTCGCTCTGTAAGGGATCCACAAGAGATTCCTTATGGACAATCGTGCTTGAAGCGTTTGAAATGACTCCAGCACTTGACAGCCTCGCTGATCCCCTCCCTCCTCAGCGGGGATGTTCATGCATACGGGCCATGAAGGTCGGCCAGTAGTCGATAAATGGCCGACTTCTTGCTTCGTTTTTAGTTATATCGAAGTAGAAGAATAAGCCTGAGAAGAAATGGCGGAAAAGCTTTTGGGACAACTTGATATGTTCTGGATTTACTCCAGCTTTCATGAATTCGGCTCTCGAAATTACTGAAAATTTTAAAACTAACGTGTGTCTGACAAGATTTACTTAAAAGTACTGGGATTTCTTGATATTTATCTTTTGTTAGATAAAAACTGACACTTCGGCGTCAGTCTCACGCAACACCCCTTTCTAAGTTGAGCAGGCCAGATTTGGTCGTCATGATCAGGACCTCATCCTCCTCATGAAAGCACTAATAGCGGATTAGTCCCACTGATCACTGTGAACATTCTCTCTTTTACTTTCAGTCTATTTGTGAGCCCCTGAAGAAGATTTGCAGATCAAAACTCTTATCCTTCTAAGATGAAAGCCAGAACCGCGGAAGTCACAGTCCCTCTATAGCCAAGTTTTACCTGCATTCCCAGCAATTATTACGATGGTAGCCATGTGGTGACGTCGTGATTGCACTGAGAGAGTCGTTCACAGCGTGCCAGTCTGTGTCCTGATGCGGGTTTTAAGTCAACTGCAAAAATACATCCGCTGCATATGCATTAGGTTTCAAATACCCAGTCAATATTAACCGCTAGAGTGTTCTTGAAACAGGAAAACCGATAAAAACTGATTATTAATATAATTGAGATCAATCATTTCAAAAATTTTGTTTGGATCTAGCAAGAACGGAAGGTTTGTTGTAACTTACCTTTGCAGGCAGCACTTTTTTGTTGGTATTCTATTCATGTTGGAGTAACAGTTACGTCATTCGTTATGTTTACTCCAACAAAGAAGGGCGAAAAAAAACGGTGCACACACACTTAGGCTAAATTTGAACGGAATGCTCAGGATTTTTCCTCTGGAAAACTACAGAAAAAGCGAACTTATTGTTAGCTAGGGATACGCAGACCATATCCAAAAAATCCTCAAAATTCTAGTACTGTGACTGTACAGTCGCGTCACGTCGGATCTGTTAATAGCAAGGAAATCTGACTCGTGTATGATTGCGCAAACTTCTGAGCAACAAATCTGACAGGTAAGGAAAACACTGCTGCGCCTGGATGCCTAATTGAGGTTACCCATGGTGAACGTGGTGAATTGCCAAGTTTATCTTTTACCTGGCACCCATCAAACCTTACGCATTCGTAATGTTGCCTACACCCACATGTACACAACCAAAGACAACACCGACGTATCAACAAAAATGATCATTAGACTTGGCACACCACCTCGCTGTGTGCATCGAGTATCTTACGAGTAAGATCCAGCCACATCTAGGGACTCACCACAACTCACGTCCAACAGGTAGCTTCCAGTGGACACTGTCCCGTCTTCCGTTCACATCAGATGTAATCATGAGCGTTGAACGAAGAAATTCATACAGAGTAAATCTGAAATGTAATGAAGTTTACTGATTAATAGATTTATTTTTTCCTTCAACTGTTCATCCAATTTGCTGAAGCCGTTCATTCTTCATGCTGTGAGGTAAGGAAAACGATGGAGTTACTGCGCAGACCGAATTAGTCACATTCTCAACTAGCGACTGTTTCTCGAATTGCTCTGAGCTGAAGACTGCAATATTAAGTCAGCACCACATCAAACTTGCTAGAGAACACCTCCTTTATCAATTAAGCCATTGGATGCCAAAGGCACCATTTTGAACAGTTTCACAACCATTTCCATTAACTTAGCTAGAGAGATAGTCCTCAGAATTTCTCGTTGCAAATGTGCTACGTAGGTGACTCATTATAGCCTATCAATATCAATATATAAATATACGGCCCTCAAATCTAAAGCTATACATGTCTGGTAGCTTGAATGCGTCCTTTGCCCAGGTGGCAGGATTTGCGAGTGTATGATGGCGGAAGTTATCCATCCCATTATATTCCGCTCACGTTGGCAAAAATACACGGCAGAAAGGAAGCTGTCCTCTATGTACGGATAAAGGAACGTTAAGATGAGCAAGATAAACGAACTCAGGCTTCCCACCTAACTGGGAACACACTGCAGATTGCGTGACGAAAATCACGTCGCTCAAATTATAGTTACGATTTCCCTGCCAGGGTAAGGAATCATGCCTCTAGAAAAACTGGTAAAGCGTGATGTTTTAACCCAAGATGAACGGAAAGTGCATTGCCAGTACGGACGGGCTAGTCTTGTATCATGATCTCTACAACTTAATCCACATGCGTGCTTTTAAGGCACTATCTAAAACTCATTACTCATAACACCCAGAACAAGTTATCTGATCGCGTCTGAAACTTGCTCGATCCCAAGCTTGTTAACAAGATGTTCTCGCTATTTCTTGTCTACAGGTAGTCGGAACAAAGACTTCAACAACTTCCAAAGCCAATGACCGATCATTCTGGAAGCTATCGACAAGCTTTGAGCCAACAACTTGTTGACAAGAAGCGCGAAAGCAAGTTGTCAACAAGCTCTGGGTCGTGCAAGCTTCAGATATTCAAAAAAGATTAAACAATTTGTCCTGTGGGTTCTGAGTAGGAATAAAGCTTCGGTACTAACGGCTTGATTTTTTACCATCTTATTGTCAGATGTAGTAGGGACTGCACAGGGGTGAGGAGTGTAGACCAACTCTCAATTTCTCCATGCTTGCCGAAGCGTGAGTCATACTAAAGAGTAAAAGTTTGCAATTACCAATCTCGATCGTTTAAATCCATAATGCCAGATTTTAGAGAAATTCGACATGGATCTTTCATCAACCGGATCATAGGACTTCCTCAGCTGATTCTTCCTCCACTTTGGTCTCATGAACTTTTGTTTGCTGGTAACGCTCTGACTGTTTAAGCATAGCCAGTATAGCGATTCAGGACAAGTAATGTTCCCCGTCTGAATGATATTCCACGTGCTCTAATTGTCCTTTCACTCGTTTATGTGTTCCCTGATTTTTGAACCTGGGAATAGCAGAAGCATACAAAGCATAATGTCCTTTCACTGTTTTTGTGTCCCTCAAATGATTAGCTGTGCGGAGGTTAGCATTTCTTCGCAATCAATCATTCAAGAATTGATGACAAATTATAATTGGCTATGATTTTCTACACCAATTGTAGAGCATAGCTACTTGAGAAAAGGCGTCACGTAACCAGTTAAATACCTTCCATCAAATGGGAACCGATCCACAGGGTCCCAACAATTGATTTGTATCGACGAATTTCCATAAAATCCCCCAAAAATCGGCCAACAATTGTTTTTCGGCGGGCGGTTCGAGTGATTGCGATAAAAGCGGCGCTGAATAAACAACTATGTCACGCACCAGCGAAATAGCTCTGAGAAATCGGAGAGCGCTGAGAAGAAATCAATCAGTGATCGTTGGTTTCAGTAGAGCGCAGAGGCGCAGAGCGTTGTAAAACGAGTCACAACGTGTTGGGAGGAGAGGCGAGACGAGGCCACAGATCGCTGCCACTGGGTGTACTTTGCCCATGGACATTGAAGTAGTTGTTCTTTGACGGCTCTCTGAGCTCTCAGGAATATGCGTGCTCCTGAAAACAAGTCACAGAAGGAGGAAATAGATGTGCTTCCTTGGGGTGAGAGAAAGAGAGAATGAATGAATGAATGGAAGACGGAATCAATCAATCAATCGTTCAATCAATCAATGTAGTACGTATGTTTAAGACCGAATATTGCATTAGACATATCCAATTTAGCCAAATGTATTCTTATTAGGCTAAAATTTCAGAATTCGGAAATAAGTTAGAAGCAGACCCTTTTGGGATTGGTAAAAGGTGACTCAGGACTTTCCCTTCTTTCGAATATATGAACGAGTAAATGACCGAATGAATGAGTCAGTGGGAGAGGGAGTGTGAGAATAAAGTCAAGAAGTATTTTTTACGGAATGATTGCTGAAGGTTTTATTTGTGTCACTGTGTTAGTTATGTTTCTACACAGAGGGAAGGCGCTGCAAAGAAGTGAATATGGACGAGGTGGAAAGGGAGATCACATGAGGAAAATTGATAAAAATGGACAAAATTAAAGGAAAGAAAAATTGATAGTAGACACACATAGACAAGCATACATAAGAATGGGCAACAAGGGGAAGGTGATTGGTGACAACCCAGGAAGCAAGGAGAAGGAAATTGACAACTGAGAGAAGACAAACTGAAAGAAAAAAGAGAATAGAATTAAAAGCCTGAAAAACCATGAGGGAGCTAAAGTTAAAAGAATTTTCGCCTCAGAAAGTGCCACAATTGCCGTGAATCTTCATAGGTACATACATATATGCACTGTTGGAAGCGTTGCGGATGATTTACTCGGGTTTTCTCCAACTTTATTTATTCTACATTCAGGTACGGGAAGCACCTGCCCTTCAATTTCGAATTCTGAGGCCTTTTATTCAATTTGAAGTTCTCAGAGCTGGGACTGCATGCATGATTGAGACTAAGGTAAATTGTCAACATCACGCAAATTTACCCATCGTTAGCAAGGGCGCCAACCTTTTTACTAGGGGTTATCTGAATGATGCATCCGTGACATGATATCAACATTCTTTACAAACACATTTACGTATTTTTTCACAGTATGTGGACTATTGGTTGGCCATTTTATCACACATTTTCACATTACGATCACTTATGGCATAGGCGCCTAAAGACTAGAGACGGACGGGTTATTTTTTGGGCCTGCATTCCAGCATAATTTGCGCTCTTCAAGACCTTAATAAAGAAGATCTGCACCCAACCCTTGGTGTGTTACCACTACATATACATATCTATCTATTTGTATGGTTATCTCTGCATTCCTAAACCTTCACACCAAGGGTTGGGTGTTGATTTCGCATTCAAATGGCCAAGGATTGAAGGGCCTGACACCCGTCATGGCTACATCGCAGTAAATTACTTTGCAAAATGAATTGAAAATTTGTGTTAGTACATTTTAAATTGCTTATTTTTATTATTTTTTTCAATAATTTTTATTACATATTTGATATTATATTTAGTATTTTATCAATTTTACTTTCCATTCGGGTCCCCACAACGGCGGAGACCCCTATTTTCTCCCACGCCCTCCCCCTTCCGCCCACTTTCTGCGTCCTCCACTGCTACATCGTATGCTCAAGCTCATGGTTGTACATGCGCGTAGTTGACCATTATCTCTAGAACTCTTCACTGATTAGTTGATTTCGCTTTCAGCAGTTCGAGGTTAGGTTACCTTGATAGGACCAGGAAACTACCGGAAAAGCCTTAGAAATAAAGACAATCCATACCTCCAAAACTGCGTTCGTCTGGAAGGGCGCCCTCAGCGTTCAGCTGCATTTAAATTATGTTGTGTGGCTATGTTGTATTTACATAGCTTTGTTCTCTCGTCATTGTTCTTCTATGCACGAAACAAAAACAAATACTATATAAATATCATAAATTTTGCTGCCTTACCTAAATTCATCTATTCGGAGAATTTTGTCTACATTTAGAGCAGGCACAGAGTACGCTAAATTAGCTAAAAGGATGTGTTCGTCAGTCAATCTCGAAAGCTTCGACGTAGCTTTATACGATCAGCTGTGTATTATCGTGCTCTTTATGTTTCTTGTTTAGGTGGTTTGTTTTTCTTGGATGATGTTGTTTTTATCCTATCCATCATGTGCTATTCACGTGAATCAGATGAATAAATAGTTATGCTCCCATGTACGGCAGCATGTTCATAATAACACCAGGTTTCCCCATAGATAGCCTGCCAACGGCCTGTTCGTCGTGATTTATTTAGCCGGCGAGGTCATCACCACGCTGCGTCTCTCCATCGCACGTGCTCTCTACGCGGCGGCTGTCAGCGCGGCGCTCAGTCTACAGTATGCGATCGTTCGCGCATCTGACTCCACTCGTTGCGGCCGTGCTGGATTTCGAGATCGATTGTGGGAATGCGGAAGCGCCTGGAAGATTTCCAGGAAGGACAGAAGGTCCTGCAGTGTAGCAGTTTAAATTACACTTGAGATGTTCCCGGGTGACGAAAACAGGAAAAAATGTCAAAGGTGTAAGAATTTTAAAGAATTTATATAATAGAATGCTTTGCATTATCCAGTAATGGTGACCTATAATAATAATTTATTACACAAACAAGCTCATGTAGGTAACAGAGTGAAACAATGCTACAAAATATGAAACTCTGCGAAAATCCTACCTTGCCTCAATTTGTCAAAGGAACTTGGATATCAAAGGCACTTGAATAGGACTGTAATATATACATGAAAAAGAATCTTCTATAGAATGTTTGGCACAATTGAATATCCCTTTACTAAAGGATTTATTGAGTGGATGTGTCAATAATCTGCGCCCAAAAATGAACGACCACTGAACACGGAATTAAAAAATTTTTCCTGCCAATCCACCAGTATGTTCCAAATCAGATTTTATCCCTTATAATTCGATATTCAACTCGCTTTATTCATGCACCTTAATTTCTTTCAGGAATTGGCTAAAAATGATCTGACGATAACACGAGACTAAGATTTTTTTCTGGATTCTAGACAACGTATTGCAGACGCGATCAAGAGGGAAGTTTCAAAAATATTGCAAAAATGCCGTTATGGCGTTTGAAGGCCAGAGACACGTTTTTTTCAGCAAGAGAAGGTTCCAACTGCAAGATGATAATGTACTAAACTTGAGCGGTTACTAGTTGAGTAAAGTAGGTCATTAGGGCTACATCCTGTGGTTGTAATCGTACCTTGTCAATCATTGTTCTTCCTCGAACATGGCAAAAAATGAAGCAACCAGATGAAAAGCGGAGCTATAAGATGAAGGGTAAAAAAGTCTGCAATTCTTTTCTTTCTGCATACTTGGATTGAAGAATTTTCAAGAAAAAAAAAGAAAGGAAGAGGATCAATTCAAAAGATTGCTCGACTGCCTACTGCAACAAGTTATTTGGTCAAAATATTTCAAGCGGACCAAACTGACGAGTTCCAGAACCGAAACATCAGAGAGTCGAGAGAAAAATTTGCAATTTCAGAATCGTGAACGAATCTAGGCAAAAAATTCACAGGATTGGTGTCCTGATGGTACTTAGACCTGGGAAAGACCCTAAGAAAGCTAGAATCTCAAAATTGCAGCACATTCCTGGCATTTGAGCTACTTGACCGCGTCCAATCGCAAGTCTTCTTGTACATACTTTCGTCCAAAACTTTGACATGGACCCCTTTGTGCCAAAGAGCCTCGTCGCCGTAACAAAAGCGATTAGCACTTGAGAGCAACGCATTGATATATCCTTATCTCTATGCAATTCCATCCAATGAATTTCTGTTGAAGGTACCATCTGTGCTAAGATTAATGCTAATGCAGCGTCTTTGCACTGAATAGATTTCCGCACTTGACATAACACATTAATATGTAGTCTTGACCGCAGGATGTTTTCTTTCTATAAAAAAGAGTATCAAACACTTTCTCGAAAAGAATTTCATTCTCTGCTGCTCCGGGTACAGTTTTTTCTTTCCATGCAGGAGTTGGCACTTTTTATCCTCTTTTTTGTTGTGCCCAATGTACATACAAATATTTAAGTGCAGAGTAATCTCTATTCACCACACCGGATGAGCGAGTTCAAAAGTATAAACACTCGTCGAAGTTCCGCTGTTGCTCCTGTGACTTAGCAACCGATGAAGGAATCTCTTTGGTTTTCCCGAATAATATTTCCCGAATAATATCTATTGATACACACAAGGTGCGCTAGCCAGTCAAAGGCGTATTTCTGAGGATAAAACAAGGACAATCAATTAGTAACAACAACAACAAAAAAAAAACAAACCTAAACAATGATAAGAAGGGAAAGGAGGCCATACTGAAAACACGGACACTCTATGAAATCAATCACCTACGTAGCACATTTGCCACCAGAAAATTCTGAGGACTGTCTTTCTAGCTAAGTTAGGAGGAATGATTGGTGGTTGAAGTATTAGCTGAGGAGCGTTTTGAAAAATGACGTTGCTACCTCTGTTTCACCACACCTGTTGATACTTTCTAAAGACCATATCTCAACGACCAAGAGTAGGCAATACATATCATATTTTTTACCCGTGCTCTGATCCTTCGAAAATGAGGAGCACCTTGAAGACTTGCTCAACAAATTCTTTGAAACCGGGCCAGTGGATTTTTGGAGAAACGTTACAGATAGACAACCTCAACAAATAGAGATTGTCGTAAGCAACGACGAGGAGTACATCACTGATTGATTTGGCATCATCCTTCCTGCAAATTTCAACAAAACGTTCTGATGGAAAAATCACGAACTTATTCCACAACCTAATTCTAGGATGAACAATGAATAGTAGTGGCACAAGGACGCTTGCCTTGAATGCTGACAACCATTTCCCTTATCCTGGAAGGATAAGCTCACAGATGAGAAACTGGCGAGTTTCCCTGTCTCCACCATTACGCCAAATCGCCTTCAACTGGGCAACAAGACCGTTGTGCTCCTGTATTCATAGATTACCCAGGGTGAAGGCGGTGACGTCTGCGTTAACGATGGGTAAACTTGTATGGTGCTAGCACATTTACCCCGGCTAATCTTATTGAAACAGGTAGCCCGTGCTCTCGCGCAATTGTTCACAAGTCCCCTTAGAGTTAACCTCAGATGTCAGTTACATGTTTACGTTGTGAGTCCACACAGTGCTGTTTTCGCGTTCAGACGCGTGACCATACATTCTTCTAGATGTTCATAACGAGTTTCGGCACATTAGATGTCATCAAGTCGCCTTTTAGAAACACCGATGGAGAATGACATCACCATGTGAAATTGCCCAACCTGGCAAGTATTCAACGCATCGCAAAAAGTGCTTAACAAGGAAGTCCACGTCTCTTTTCACTAACTGCACAACTTTGGAGAGATTGCACGATGTCTCCGCAAACCTATCGATGAACATCAACAAGCACTGCGAAACCTTGCTTCTGATACGAATAGTAGCTTTTCGCATCACCGCACCCTACGTTGCACACGAGAAAATCCGTCGGTACTTGAAGTTACAGTACTGAAGCGCTCACTAGGAATTCCCATTACTATTAATTATTATCATTATCAAATCTCTACATCACAACGGCACGATTCAGATCGAGCTTTGTTTGCGGAAAGTTCAGCAGCTCGCCAGTATCTCCATTCCTCAGATTGTCCACTCTGATGTTATGTGCTTAGCTCTTGCTGAGACCAGCTTTATTTCGTCCAGTCATCCCTACTCGAAGTCTTCATTGAATTTCGACACACGTTCTTCTCAAAGACGACAGCACCAGGATTTGTGTTCATGAAACAAGCTTCACACCGGCTAAGAGCACTGAATTCGATTAGATTCGGCTAACGATAAACATACGAAAATACATTCAGCCTGCTGAATAAGTGGGCATAAGACACGCGCCAGCCGACGGCGTGTTGGGTCGGAGTCTTCTCTCCACATGCGTGTATTTCTTGGGAGCCGAAAGATGATTAGCCGACCGCTCACAGTGGCAGCATAGTGAAGATTGGAAATTCCCACAGAGGGAAAATTGCTCGAGGCTCTTGCGAGAATGCGTCTTAGACTTATGGCATAATTCACAGCTACGTTCTCGCTGCGATCTCTCACTCCCAACACTTCTCGTGCAACTGCTCCTACGTCGATGCGCCATCCTACGCAAATTGTGTGACAGGACGTGAGAACTTGTAACATTTTGTTCTCTTCTTTTTTATTCGTTTCCTTCACAGCGACTCTAAAGTACACCGCAGGTCCTACGCCCGAAATAAACAATTCAATACCCTCAGACTTATCACCCATAGCAGTCGTGATTGTGAGCCTGTCTCTGATATCGCATCCTCTGTAGCTCTCGTTCGTCTAGTGACTTGAAGTTGTGCTGCTTGTCATTTTGTTTGCCTAGCCTGGCCAGTGTAGCTGCTCATTCCTCTTTGACGTCATTAGAGCAGTTAAATAATCTTGTGAAAAGAAACGGGCCAGCATCATAGATGTCATGGAACATGAGCGGAGGGTATCTTCGCCCTTTGCAGTTAGACCACAACCACTTCACTTCATATAACAGGGTCTCCCGTGGTTATCTAACGAGGGAAGGATACTTGGTCAGTGCGGCCATTCATAGAGAGGTGTATATTGGCTTATGCAGCTTTCAACGCTGATTTCGAATCCGTTTTCAAAATCGGCCAAACTACTCTGTGTGATGAGTTACGCCCATTTTTGCTACCCATGTGCAGGCCCTGAGATCAGTGTACAAAGAGGCCTCTTAGCGCAAAAATGAGCCTCTCTTCTTCCAGGCGGGCACTCACAGATTCGAAATCTTTCGAATTATAGTACACACTGGCCAAACTTTGGAGTTTGTCAAAATGGGATCATCAAATGGAAAGAAATCACTTTACCACCGCGATGTTCACAATACCAAAAATGGACATAACTCATCACAGAGAGCAGTTTGGCCGATTTTGAAAACGGATTCGAAATCAGCGTCAAAAGGTGCCTAAGGCAATATACACCTCTCTGTGAATGGTCACACTGACCAAGTATCCTTTCCTTGTAAGCTGTTCCCAAAAGGATTTCTAGAAGCTATCAAACTCTCAGCGCAGGTGTAGAGGTTTCACAGGTTTGAATCGGTCGCTTTTTGACCAAATTAAAGTGTCAAATAAAGGTATGTGTCTTGCTGTCTCGGTTTTAACGGATGTGAAATCAAATCAAATTGAGTTGTTCAAAAAAAGGAGACAGCCTTGTAGAAGAAGAAACTGTTCTAATAATGCACACATTTTTCCAAGCATCCAAAAATCGAGGTAAAATATGCTGTAAAAGAAACGACACCCATACATTTTGCAATCAGATACTCATGAATGAGACCGACTTTCTTCGCAACCCAATACTTATGTCCCCATGGACCGCATCCATCACTGAGATTACCCAGGGTCAATGTGTTATTATCACAAAAATTTACTCGTCGCTAACACGCAACAGACAAAATAAATTATGGCCTCTCTCCTATTTTTTATGCTCTAATTGCTTCAACTTGCTTTATATAAAAATCGTATTTTGTTCTCCAACGACCACCGTTGGACGAGAGCCGTCAGCGACTGGACTCCGCGGAACGTAAAGCGCACGACAGGAAGACCACCGACCCGATGGTCAGACTTCTTCACAAAGTCCTTCAAAAAACGATATGATACTCTTCGTGTCTCTCGAACGGACAGAACGCATTGGACTACCCTGGCACGTGAGAGGGACAAATGGAAGGATTGCTGGCGCCCGCTCGGTTTACCCGACGATCAACGGGAGTCAAGGTGATCAAGGTGATTTTGTTCTAATTAGTAACCCACTGGACCTACATATTTTATGCTTAACTATTTCGTCTGCACTTCTAGGCCTGTTTGCTGGCTGTTCCTCTCCTAACCACACTGCTTATAGGTACATACTTCAAACCTATAAGCAAATAAAATAAAATATAAAACCGCTCCATCTGTGTGAGCTTCACGTCTACATAACAAGAAAACAATAGAAGTTTGGTAGATGGCACCTAATGTCTGCGTTTGCCTGCGTGTGTTAGCAAATCACGCTAACCATTACTGGTTTCCTCGGTTGGCGTTCCATGAATCCCAGCCATTGAAGTCAGAGAAGTACCTCATTAGGATGAGCTCATTTCTACTTTACTAAATAGGTTGCAGTGAACTTACCGTGCAGGAATCGAACTGGACTCATGTAAACCAAATTCCTCGTTTTGAATGGCTGTTTAAAAAGACTAATCATTACATCCTGGATAATAGATGCGAAAATTGTGAACATGCGATGAGATGAAGGCAAAAACCCTTGTAATGTTTTATTGTTATTCTGCCCCGTTCAGGTTGATAGATGGTATTCATGTGGCAATCGGCCTCACATTTCGAAGGCAACGTGCTCTCCTGAGGTCTGATCGTAGCATCAATGCGATTTATGGTCTAGACCGCCAAACGCCTCATTTCTTTCAAAAAGTCATCGACATTTTCTGGAAATCCCTCAGCCTACTCTCACAACATTGCACGAATTCCACAGATTCATGGATTTTCCAGAGAACTCTATTCATCTCCAGACTTCAGTGTCCATGAGTGTTAAGCAAAGACCATATAAATTGAGGAATCTTGCTTGATTTGGCTAAAATATTCTCTGACATCCAAAGGAGTAGCTAGGATATTGGAGAACCAATTGGTGGTTTTGATGACAACTGAATTTGGATGTGATCCCCGATTTCGCCACATGCTTGCGTCTTCCTGCTGGAGAACCGAATCGTTCGGCAAAAACTTGCATGTGTTCATAAAATTGCCCGGAAGTGCCCCTGCTTTACAGCTGCGATGAAAACCGAAATTACCAGCGATGAAGTGCGTCGACATGATGAAAGACGTCAGCAACGAATGAAACAGCGCTGACATCATTTCCGCCAGCAGTCGTCATCTTTTCCAAGATCAAACCGCCAGAGTGTCATTTTTTCTAAAGAAAACACCTTTTCCGATTTTGTAAAGTTCTTCTGATAGGACTTGATCCTTGAATAAGATCAAATGTTATTTCCGGCATCAATATAAAACATCAAAAATTTGTGTACGAAGAGGAACTGTAAAGCCTCCTGTGCATTGTGATGCATTCGACAGATTTAGTTGAGCACCAGTTCTTATGAAATAGGACCGGTTGAGCAGAATGCGACGGAGGCACAACAGAAGAGCAGGGATACGTAGCCATTGATGGATGTAGATATCCTGAAGAAGTAGGCGAGCATCGAATTCAACTGGGTGCTAGTGAGAGAATGTTAAACTGTCAGAAAATGTTGACCGTTGCACTCCCACATGGATTTTCCAGATGACGAGCTGAGAGGAACAACTGCGCTTGACAGGATTAGTATTGTGAGGATGCGGTAATGTTGAGAAACCAACATAAAAATTTTGATCAATATCTCCCGAACCAGCCATCCTTTAAAACTGGCATTGTAAAATCAACAGTTTGCTGCTAACCACAATGAATCACACTACAAGAACAGAGGAAATAGGGGTCAGAGCGAGCAACATATCCAGCCTCACAGTGACGTATATTATAATACAAAGAATCCTAAGGCGTAATGACTTGGAAGAGCTGACGTGGCATCGAAGCTAGCCGTATTAACACCTCTTTTTGCCTAGATTTTTTAACACATTCGCGACCTTACGCTTTTGGCACGGTGTGTCACGTGGGACACACGCGCTTTTGCACAAGTAGGATCCGTGCTCAACCGCTTGAACACGTGGTCCCACGTGCTAGGAATTTTTCCTCTGCTGCACAATACTCCGAAAATGCGCGAATTTGAGACAAACCAAAACACGAATATGCACGAGCTTGGAGCTAATTCATAAAGTTCACCGGCATAGGAGGTAGTAAGTAAGTTATTCTTCATATAAATTGTTCTTTTACTTGTCAGTTTTAACCACGCATTAAAGAAGTACGAGAAGATGTTTGCTCTGCCCATCGCGTGCATAGATCACTTGAACATTCATTAGTATACTACTGTATAGGAGTTTGCTCATTAAGATTGCTTCACAAAAATATAACTGCGAAAAGGTCGTGCTCACCCGGTCGAGCACGCGATCCCACACGTCGCACCATGCGTGCTCAACCGGTTGAGCACATTGTCGCGAATGTGTTAATACATTAACAAAAGAGCTTTTGAGCGGTTGTTTTGACCTGATCGACCAAAAAAATTAGAGGAGGAACGAGCACAATGGAGAAGAGCCAGTTGAACTTAGTTGACAACCCAACATTTCCATCAAGCTATAAAGATTTCTACTGGAGTGCTACGTAATTATTGCGGCTTTTTTGCGACTCTTTTTCAATACATGTAAATGACCTTTCTAATTTCTTTCTTTTTTCTGTCCACGAAGGTTTTCCTTTTGTCAGTTAATCAAGACTTACCTGTATCAAAAATTGTACCCACATGCGCCATATTGAGCTTCACCAAGTGTCAGGATGTAACGCTGTCATTTCATAGTCTCACCCAGCTTTTTAGGAAAGAAAAATGTTGAGAAAAAGGCCCGAGAGTTTCAAGTCATACCATACAAGCTTCAGAAATGAAGAAGGAAGAGGCCAACCATCAAATCGCGACGTGAGTGAGCTTTTGGTAGCCGAGGACAAGGACGAGATTCGATAGAAGGGATTATTCAGGAACGGATGTTGTTCGTTTCCCAGCTGCAAATCGGCCGGAATTCTGCCACGTTTGGCTTTGTTATTGTCTGAGAATTGGTTTGGGACCGACCCTGCTGATTTCCATTTTTTCCGATCCTTGTCTTTAACCAGCATTCTTCTTGTCAAGCTTTCTCAGTGTTCCACGGCTTGCAGGAGTATATGCCCTTCTTCGTCTGTGACGCTTTGTTAACTACTCCTTCGCCAAATGGTTAGTTGAGATTGAGAAACGAGTGCGCTGCGTTCCAACCTTTGTGGAAGGAGTGATAGAGCACAATCTATTATACTACATCTGGATATGGTTTTCGATACATAATTTCTCTAACTGGAACAAGAGGTTTATTTCCATTGGAAACCTCTTTTTGACAAACCTTAGTTTTCGAAGATAAAAATTCTGAGAACAGAAGCCCCAATATTCATGCACCAACACTGTATAATGGATGGGCATTGTATTCGCAGATTTTCCTTATTTTTTCGAAACATAGGAAGCGCTAGTGTGGTGTAAATGCTAGTAAGCTAAAGGTCATTGCATGTGCCCTCCCAATTACCTCATCATAAGAAATTCGATAGGTTATTTAGGTATTAACTTCACCAGCAGATTCCTAGGTCTTCATCATATTCAGGCGGTCGTCTGGAGCAGAGTGTCTTGTTTTTTCAATTCAATTTTTCCAGGACTATGCAGCGACTTTATGTGAAATTCATATCTTTAGAATTACTTTGACTCTTCTTTAGCTCTCCACATAATATCGAGAGAATCGAGCGATGGAAGTGCTTTCATTTTCTCCTTCTCTTGGACAATTCGCCCACCTGATTATCTACGCCAATTGCGAACTTCTTCAGACATTTCGAGGATACTGAGAATACCCAATATTCTGTTTACATCCTCTGCTCCACTGTCCGGGAGATACGTGCATAATTGAGATTAGCCAGAGTAAACCTGTTAAAACCCTATTGCTTACCCATCATTACCAAGAGCGTCAACAAGTTCACCCTGGGTAATCTCAACGATACATCTAGGGCCAGCATCTAGCAGTGAATTATTTTCCATCTCTGAGGTTAGTCCTGGTCTTAGAACTTAGCATCCTTGAACTACGAACCAGCTCGCCCTCTGGCAAGTATTAAGGTCTATATGAAAACCCCCACCAAAAGAATGACCGTGGTTATTGTCGAACAGCAGCCGAAAGAGCAGGCAGGAAGGTTGAACTACTGCTTGAAAAGCTTGCTGTTGGTCAAGGAAACACTGAATAAAGTTTATCCGAAAGAGCTCCATTCTACGAAATTGAGTAACCTGGTTGAGAAGCCAGAAGTTATAGAAGTTATGAGGAAAAACCCTTCCTTCACACACCATAAGATCAACAGATAGCAATTTCGCAGTATCACAACCCTGATGATTTCCGGGTGAATTTATGGTTTCAAAAACCCCTTCACCAAGGATCTCGAACTACTTGACATCTTTCTAACTCACTCATCCATGGACTTCAGGATCAATGATGGATAGGAAGCACTCGAGTAGGTTATGCCTTTGTGGATGCAAATTTTCAAATTTTCTTACTTCGAAGGGTTAAAGGAGCTCACAGAATACCACCCCACGCATCCCCACTCACATCCGAACTTTTCCGATTTCTTCAGCAAGTCCCTCGGTCAGATTCCCAGCAATATGAATTCGATTCCTGTATGCTGGCGAATCGCGGCCAGCGTCAGACGCGTGGGATTTCGACAAAGTCACTGCTTGGAGAGGAGAGACGCCGACACAACGACGAGTTCGGAGAGTGCAGCGATTCAGGAGACGTGCGACGACAATAGCTGATGCACTTAGTGAACAGCCGACCAAACACTATATCACTGAAGTAAACACACATTCACCATAAAAACATCAAGAGCACGAGACTCGTCGCGTTCGGATGAGGCTGAGGTCGAGCACCTCGTGGATTTGGAGTCGTGGAGTCGGTCCAAATTAGGCGCGCTCGCCGGGCTGGCCTGGCTGCCGGCCAGGAAAGGTGTTCGCATCGACTTCTTGAGCGCTTGGCAAAAAGATATTTTCACGCTTAGGAATTGGCTTTAATTTGAGAAGCTGCATGAAGCCTAGGATTAACTCCCTTTGGGGCATTTAATCCAATAATAAAACTGCCCAGAAGCCCTACATCAAGGAGATATTATCTTCAGCAGGCAGTTTGTGCTAAAGAAGCTTCAGGAATGGAGATATTATTGTAATCACCATAATAAACGCAAGAGTGAGCATGAACTATGGAAGAGCCTTGTTTGTCGTCCCTAGTAATGAAAAATTACCTTACTTCAACAAGAAGCCCCAATAAAGCTCCTCTGTTACATTGTCGCTGTTTGTTGTTACTTAACGTGCACACCCTCGAGGTATAACAAACAAATAAATTTAATTAAAACCTTTGAAGAGCTGTTAAGGGGTTCTCAGGAGTAGTAGGAGGCCAGTTTTGTGTCTTAGATCCTACCACAGGGAGAAAAGCTTTTGTCGTTAGAGGAGGCTTAGCCAAAACCCAACTTTTTTGCAACCTACCAGTTTTCCATTCTTAGTTAGGCTAGTAAAGAGAAATTTCAGGGGCTGCATGCATAATTGAGATCACTCATGATAAATACGTCAAGATCCCCGGGTTTACACATCGTTAACATTGACGTCAGCACGATTACCCCTGGTAATCTGAGTTATACACCCAGACCCAGACGAATACGCCTCTAACACAGGATTTGTTTCAACACTTTAGGTAGAGACTTCCTAATGATCACCCTTCTGACATAGAAAACGATCCATGAAACCACACTTGGGCGCACTATTAGCTCCAAGGTATAATATTTCACAGGACTCGTTGATGTTACCCGGGGTAAACCTGTTCACGCCCCTGTTAACGGTAAGTAAATTGGGAGGGGCGTTAAGCCCTTTACCCTGGGTAAGGTGAATGCTGCTGGTAGCCCCAGAACTACGTACTCCTACTTCTGGGTATGTCGGTGCACAACTTTACTCGAAGCATTTTCGAAGCGGTCAGCGGATAACCCGCCTATTTCATGCCGGGTCAGTTCTGTAGCTCGTGTACCAATTCGAAATCCATGAGGATTTAGACCACTTTTCTTCCTTATTCCTGACGGTTTCGCAGTATGCTCAAGCGGAATAATGCTGTTACAGAATAATCAGAGCTACAGCTGCTCATCTTCCTCCTATGATTCTCGTGTTTTGCTTTTTGATATGTCTTCAGTTTTTTTTTGGAGATCTTTTGCAGAGTTCCCGGTTATCTGCTTCTGGTTTCCCATTTGTTTTCTAGTGAGTGACTAACAACAGTACAACTGCACAAGTTCGACACATCATTCCAGAAATGCTCATCACTCGGGACTCCTAAGAAGAACCTATGTAGCAGGACTTAGAATAGAACTCATATGGTATGAAGAAACAGCACTAAACACGCGGACAACCCATGGAATCGGGATGGTGATCCCCGAACGTGAGAATCGCGAAGATGAAAGTTCGCGGGTCTGGTCCCTCCGGTGCAAGGAGCATATGCCTAGAAATGATCGCGCAGGCGTAAGCTGGTACATCGTCCACAAAATTCCATATCGACTGACAGCATCCACGGTCTTCACTGCAGCATCTCCGCCAGTGTGTGACAATTCTTCGGCTTCTACATAGTGTTGTGATTTAACTGTGGACGATTACCACGAGACAGGACTCATGTCAGAGGTAAAATTTCCGTTACCGCTGCCTTTGAGGCGCCATGCCGTTCTTCACCAAAGTGCAAGAATGCTTTCCCACAGATGAGATTACCGGCAACACAACGTGAATAATGAATATTCTATGTACTCTATTTTCTGCATTGGTCAAGCCCTCAGGTTTGTTTTTGATTGAAAAGGCATTTTTAAGCTGGACATTCCTCCTGCTTTAAACCTGTTTTCTCAAATATAAGAGGTATTGTGCTGGGAGAGCAGGTATAAAACCTTTGAGGTTACTTCAAAAAACTGTTGAACTTGGAAGTCCTCGTCCAGTCCGGCGAATACAAGTGCAGCTTTCTTAGAAATTACATGACCTCATCGTGCACTTTTGGGAGAAATCTTCGTGTTCCACTACAGTAGGCGTCAGTGGCGTTGACCCGTCTGCGGCCTCGAACAGAACGCGGCGCGACCGCGCCGCTCACGCTAGAATCGTCGCCACAGTGGCTTATCTGGGTTTTCTTGATAGTTGTTCATCATATTTGATGATAACTAATAAGAAAACTAACAGACTATCAAGAAAATTCCATAATTTGACGTCCCGGAGAGGATTCTCGCTCGAGCGACGCGGTCGCGCAGCGTTCTCTTCGAGGCCACAGACGGGTCACCGCCATTGACGCCCACTGTACATTACATACATTTATTACGCTGTTTAAGACAGACGTTAGATAGTTAAAGACGACATTTGAGACTAGTATCATGAATGGAAATCAGTATTTCTCAATACAATTACGGCATTAACCATTAACTCCTTCAGTCAATACATAAAGTTGAACCTGCACCATCACTTTGTTAATAGGAGGTTATCCTAGTGATGTCAAATCTTTTGAAGGAAGCGAGAGAGTTCAATGGAGGTGCATTCTTACTCAGAGAGAGATATGCCGTACCCGCTCGCACTGTGAAACTTCTAGCTCTAATAGAAGTTCGTGGTCGTCTATAAAAGATTTTGAATTCACCATCTCTGGTTTTGGATGTTATCATTGAATACAATCGTTTAGATTTTTCGAAATCCCAGTCATGTGGTATTTTATAGACCATGTAGATGTCAAAGAAGCGTCTTCTAGATTCAAGAAAAGGAATATTAAAATAACGATTCCTTGACATTGCATGGGGGACACACGAGTAAGAAAAGCTTCCTTTTCTAATGAGCATCTTCCTAGTGAAGCTATTTTGCACTCTTTCAATTTTTGCAATGTCTTTTTTCTTGTATGGACTAAACACAGTAGACCCAAATTCCACTAGGGGGCGGACGTACATTTTGAAGGCTTGTAAAAGTACATTTTGGTCAGTAGTTGAAAGAGCCTTAAATATTTGGAAATATTGGAAAGTACGCATGTGTGCCTTGCTGCAGATCTTTGTGTAATGGGAAGTAAAATCAAGCTTCTGGTCATAGCGAAATCCCAAGTCGGTAACAGAGTTAACTGTAGGCACTTCAACGGAATCATTATTGTAGGAGCCTAGTAATGAATGAGTTGGTAGGGTGTCATTCTGCTCCCTACAATGCACAGCGTGAAAACTGTATACACTGTCTCACCCGTACGCTGCGAGACCGCCAGCGGAGAGACGAGTCACCCAATCTGCGAGCATGCCAAAAGTGCGGGCTTCGCTGCCAATCACATGCCAAGAGAGGTCCTGCGAAGATCTAGAGTCACCTAGCTCTCTGAATCATTTACCCCTCTAAACGCTGCGCAGACCGCCAGCGGAGAGACGAGTCACCCAATCTGCGAGCATGCCAAAAGTGCGGGCTTCGCTGCCAATCACATGCCAAGAGAGGTCCTGCGAAGATCTAGAGTCACCTAGCTCTCTGAATCATTTACCCCTCTAAATGCTGCGCAGACCGCCAGCGGAGAGACGAATCACCCAATCTGCTGGGATAGGCGAAAATAGCCGAGGTCTTCGCGAGACTTTCGCGTCTGACCCTCGAAAAATGTGGACCCTCACCAGTCTTTGATAGGAGGGATTCTAGGGCTTTCACGCAATTTGTGGCTCATTTCGCGCCGCGAACGCCCGGCGCGGTCAGCTTGGGAATGGGCGGGGTTGGAGGCGGGCCTATGCAGCGACAGCCTAAACAACCCTCCCTAAACAGGGGCTGTCAACTAGCTGTCGGGGTGAGAATCGCCACGGAGGCGGATGGCGCAGCTAGTAACGCAGTGGACTTTCAATATCGGAACCACGGTACGATTCTCAGTGTTATCAAAATTTCGCGTGTTCCTATTTGTTTGAAGATACAAAACAAATACAAAAAAGCAAGGTTTGTGTGGCGATACAAAATGCAAGGTTCGCTTGACATTACATTTGGCGAGGCTCACATGGCAATGTATTTGGAGAGGTTGGATTGGCAATGCATTTGAGGGAGTTTGTTTGCCCTAGGTAAGTTTGTCTACCAGGTTGCCAAACAAACACTACGAAATGCATCGCGATTCAACGATTTGCGTGCTGTAGATCTGCGCTTCGGGCGAACACCACCACAGGCGCGTGTGCAAACGCGGGCACAGTGTGGATCCAGTGCAGAAATGTGCCAGATTATAGCCTTTAAGTACAGTAATCACTCCTTCCCTGGAGACAGCACTTTTCAAGAGTTGCTACACATTTGCATCTTGCGAATTTCAGGGAGATTTTGCGCAAATTACCGTCAATGCACCCGTATCAAATGTCATTTGATGATATAACCGCTCACCAACTCCCTCAGGTCAAAGTGCGTTTCACGTCACAAACTCGAATATATAGTAGTTAGATATTCTATCTGTGGAACTCAGGCGCTTTGACGGACGGTTATTGTAGTTTGAATGTTCTGTTATCCAATGAACACTTATCCGGTGATTAGCAATTCCTTGTATTACAAAACATGTCTTCTTCTCTGTGTAATATTCGAGCTGCTCCAACATCGGCTCTTGCTGTCTCTCGCCGACGTTTGCGCCAGGTGATGAGCATTGAGAAGGCGGGTGGTATACTCCCAATGGATAGCAGAGGTTACAGGGACGAATGCATACTGTCTTCCTTCTCACGGCAGGAGAGTTGTGCTGGCGGGAAGTGGTGTGGAGAACGACAAGATACGAGTACACCGATGGAGAAGGGAGCTAGGATGCGCGATCGACAACGAAAAAGTGTGCGTCGGCACCCAGTATTGTGAGTAATCCTTGGATAAAGAGGGGTGCGCCGGAGCTCAATAGCGTAGAAAAAACTAGACCACGGGTTTCTCGAAAGAGTACGGATGCGCTTCAGCTTAACACGGTGAAAGACTTCCATATACGAGTAAGAAAATTCGGCAATAAAGAATGAGAGGAATTGAAATTGCACCGGAAGATAGGTTCACATATCGATGTGTGATGGAAAATTTTCAAACAATGCTAGCAGCAAGATTGCAAGCCCGATGTTAGCTGAGTTGCTAGACTGGCAGAATATACGAAACTCCCAGGGGGAGGAAGTGAATTTCGTATTTGAGTGCACTTGATAATTAGTTTTGCTTTTTCTTCAACTCTTTGAGGGCTACACACTTTGTAGTGTTCCGTAGGGGCACTACTATGCGCAACTCATAAACAGGATTCCGTAGTTGAACGCAGTTAATGATTAGTTTTCATTCTTTATTTTTCTGAGTGCTCCGGTACGAACTCTGGAGGGGGTTGGGGGGGGGGGGAAGAGGAACCCTTACGTCCACCGCTGCCCAATGCATAAGAATTTCTGCACTACATATTAGATGACGGCACACCTCGTCTTATAGGTCTTATAGCGTTTTTACACTGTTGGCGCACATTTATTACGCTATCAGCGCCGTACCCATATCCAGGCGTTTTCCCACTTCTACATGGTGGCGCACTTTTACTATAAAGGACTCGTCTCCAGTCGACCCATGCAAATGTGGTAAGAGGTGATGCTATCATGGAAATCTAACGTTAGTCGACCGCCCAGACGTTTTTATGACTTGTTCGTTGTTCAGAAAAGTTCAGAGACGAAGTAGCGTTTGAATTTGCATGAGGCGCTGGTTTTGGGGCAAAACTATTGTAGTTTGTCATCATGGGATCGCTGATTCATAACCACTGCCGATCGATGCGGCCCATCCGCATCTTCGCACTTTCTGTGATTTTTAATGAGTCTTTGGTTTAGTGCTTTGGTAAGTGAGTGTTTGCCGTCAAGAAGTAGAACAGTATCTACTGTCAGACATCATCAAGATTTATGTTCAACGTTGTTCACATGTTTCTATACGACAAAAATACTGCGCAGATGATTGCCATCGCCCAGTGCCTTGATGAACCCAGAAATGAAGTGCCTTGCTTTGAAACTGAAATAAAAACATCTCTAAAGTAACAGCGGAAGCAAGAACTTTTCCAAACCTTCCTTCTTTCCATCAGGCAATATTTTTTAGTTTTCTTATCGTCCACAAGGATATGCTTCCCTTCTGTAAACGTGAGCTTGAGGCAGATGGGTATCAAATTCTCAAACTATCACAGAAGACTGTAATAGCAGTGATTGAGCTATCAACTCTAAGGCTTAATGCATTCTTTGCAGCGACTTCGTCGCTGTGAAGAAAATGAATATAAATGAGGTGAACTACATGTTATAAGTTCTCATGGCTAATTACTCGGACGTTGGATTGTGTTGGCGTAAGAACAGCTGCACGAGAAATTTTGGTGATAAACAGTTGCAGAGACAGCGCCGTTGAAAAGTATGTCATCGGCCTAATTTGATACACCAGCCTGATCGTCCGGCTAACGCCGGACTCTCAGGCTTCTTTTTGTGCTCGCTTCACTCGCGTTCTTCCTACGACATCTCCCTCACATCATGCCGGCCATCCCACATTTAATAAAACTCCCCTTTTTCGCACCTTCGAGCTTTCTGGCTTCTAGGCACCTTTCACAGCTGTGAAACAGTCGGCAGACGTCCTTCCACCTTATATGATACTGTTCGACCTTCTCCGGGCGTTACACCGCTTTTAAACGCCGGCACACCCCTATCACTCTGCTGAACCCGTCCTTAGGCGTTTTCCCACATCTGGACGCCGGCGCACCCTTATCACAGCGTTGGACCCGTCTCCAGGCGTTTTCCACCTTTTGGACGCTGGCGCACCCTTATCACAACGTTGGACCCGTTTCCGGACGTTTCCCCACTTTTAGACGCTGGCTCATCTTCCTCATCTCAACGTTGGATCCTTCTCCAGGCTTTTCTCTACTTTCAGAAACCATCGCACCATTGCCACAGAAGTGGACCCTTTGCAAAGCGTTATCTCCATTTGCAGACCCCGGCGCAGCCCTACTGCGGCAGTGCTTGCTCGCCCCTCATCCGTGGCCTTCCTCACCCTCCTGGCTCCTTCTCTGCGATTTAAAGACATCCCACCCATCTCTTCCCTTTTATACAGTCCAG
>JARK01000402.1:6455-17021 GCA_000688135.1 Ancylostoma ceylanicum
CTCTCTCTCTCTCTCTCTCTCTCTCTCTCTCTCTCTCTCTCTCTCTCTCTGCATCCCTCGTTCAGGCCCAGCCGCGATGGTGCAAACGCGCAATCCGTTTACCTTTTTGAGAAGGACTGTATGTATGTAGATGCTGTAGAGAATAGTAAGAAATATAATTTACACTTCTGTTCTGTATTTTTCACTGAATCTCGAAAGCAACCGAGAGAGTAACTAACCTGTAAAACCGCTCTTCGATTTCTGCCATACGCCTGAAGTATGTTTCCGAAGCGCTTCCTTTGATAGGGGCGTATTCAATTTTGTATTGTTTGGCCAGATCGTCAAGCGAACTAAACAGCATGCGTATGAAGAGTCATTGTTTTCGTGCAAACTGGCCTCAGCCTCCAATGACTTGGACAAACTGTCAACATGACAGGACATGAGCCTCATTCTCCTGATACAGGAGAATGTACTGACTTAGAGCCGCGCATCGCTTAGAGGATATCAAAACCAAGCACTCAGCGTACAGTGATTTGTATCAATCGTATTTGAGTTAAGAAAGCTCTGATGTGATGTGATCGGACCAGAATTTGACCGGTGCCATTTAAGTGTTTCTATCCTCCTCTATCCTCATGATTTGATATGCCCTACAATTCGTCTTTGCGCACTCAAGTGAGGAGAAATAATTCAAAGACTTTTCCTTGATGAATCTCACCGCATTGTATCTATGAACCAATAAGCACCCTCACCAGAAGAGCTCTAACGACTTTTGTCTAATTGTACATACCTTATGGGCTGCTCAAGTCGAGATACTGTCAGAAATGCTGCGAGATTAGCAGTATACGAAGCGATTATAATGAATCCAAACAACCACCAAGTAGCGGCAGCAAGCCTTCCTGATATATTTTTAGGAGCTTCTCCACCTCCTGAAAAAAATTTCATGCACATTGACGCAACAAAGACTATGTTCAAACTATTCGATCGGTGTTGATAGCACAAAAAGGAATTGAACATGCGATACACTTAACACAATGGACATTCTTGGAAACAAAGACACGATTGAGTGATTTCACCAGGTTCATACATACATATCTTTACGGATTAGCATAACTATGTACTTTCCGAACCAGTGTGAGCAAGTAAAGAACAGCTCACCCTGTGGAGTCAACGAAGTCATGCAGAACCACAAACATTCTTTTAGATTGAATACGCGTTTCTCAAGATCATTAATGTACCTGTGATGACATCTATTTAGTTCATTCAATAGAACAGACTTGTTAGCCAACCTGTCTTTGTTGTTCGTATAAGAGTAGGGGCTAAACCTGTCGAATAACCACAGAGTTGCACTAGTGAATAAGTAAGCTGCCACTATGCAGAGCCAAACAGGCCATTCTAATACCTTAACGAAGTCAGTAGACATTCCTTCAATCTCCTTCACGTAAATGTAAAGTGTTGCCTTCATGAACTTGAACAGTGAGTACTCCATATCTGGTTTCTTCATTAAAATAGTTGTTCCAACCAGGTCGTAGTAGGGTACAGTGAAGTCGACGTCATTCTCCCTCTCCGCTGTCACACTGAGGGGCGCCAGAGCGATGTCTGCTGATCCCGATACTTAAAGTAATAGCTTCATATATTCTCTCATTTATTTATTCGTTGAAACAAAAGTTGGTGTGGCATATATTATCAGAAAACCGCAAATATTGTTAAAAACATAAGAGAAATCATTCCTCGAAAATTATTCAAAGATACAGAAAATAATCGTAAGAGTCGTTTGTTCTAAGCCCGCATAAAGAAAATTGATGAGAAGGGAGCGTTGATCATTTTTTATATTACTAGTTGCTGAGTGCCAAAATAGGCGTGTGAAATCAGTTGAGGTGTAAGTCTGATGTTCGAAACCATTTACATGAGAATTATTGAGGTGCACAAACAGCAATTAAAGGCAGCAGGCGCGGAAATTTTCATGTTTGAGATTTCACTGAATTTTGAGGTTATCGGAGACGATGAACTCATAGGCAGTGATGAAACAGCGTGAAACACGCCGGAAGACGGGAAATGAAGGCGCTGTTTTCCATGTGTTCACAGCGCGGACGAGTTTTCCGCTGAGGGTATACGCGCGTAACGCCACGAAATCTTGTGGATTGTAGTGTATTTCATACACTACACTACATATACTGCTCTACGCCATGCGCCGCAATAGCTCTTGCTGGCGCTTCGAGCCGGGGAAAACTCGTACAGGCGTGAACACGGCCAGGCGGGTTCACGTCTGTACGAGTCAGTTCGATTTTCTCTGCAGGTGAGCCATTATTGTTTGTGTTCATTTCACATTTATGATGTGCTGAGTCTGTACTTCACCGCACGCACATCAGCTCCGAGTCGAGGATTTCCGCGGGTGCTGCCTTTAAAGGCAGCACCCACGATAATTTTCATGTCAAAAATTTTGAATGTTTCGGGGCCTGAACAACAGTCCCAGTAGTTCTAAGCAAGTTGCACCACCAAATGCATCCACATTCTCGCGATATAACAAGTTGAACATGGGATACGGGGATCCCCAGGCGAGTTGTGGCGGATTGCTAATCAGCTGTTTTCTGCCCCAGTCTGTCAATTTTCCAGAGGTAACGCTTGTTTCTAATGCTCTTTTCGGAAAATATCCCACAGTGACGATCTGCTTCCCTCTATTCAGGTCCTCTTAATTGTCATTCGACCATATCACCCCTTGTTTTACTCAGAATTGTCAAATTTTCTCGTATGGTATGAATTTCACTTTTTTGGCTCTTTACACTTAACTATGAGTTTCCTTTCTTTCCATGATGAATGTTTCTGCAGTGACCATTCTAATTCCTTTTCGTGTCTGATTTTTCTTCTCCAGAGAAGCTGCAGAATTAGTCAAATATCCAATTGCGCTAAGAAATTTGTCGACAACAAAGACAGTGTTATCGACTTTCTTGATCTACTCCATCCGCGTAACTCGGCCACTTTGCTATGAAGCAATGAATTGGTAATATCCGAAAACCATTTCACCATGAGTTCTGGGTCAAATGGATACTTTATCCATGCTCCACATAACCAAATACCCAAGATCTCGTTGGAACCTGGGTAACGAATTTTTTCGTGGGTGCTGCCTTTAAGCAAAACACACGGAAATAAGTGGTCATCAGATTCGCGATCAGCGTTGTGGATATCCCATATGAGCATACTTCAGCCACGCCCCGCAGAACTCGCATGAAATCAGTAAAATCAATAAGGAAGTAACTATAGCGTAAAATGGTTATCAGATTCGTGATAGATTGCCCTAGCTAGCATATTTTGATCCGGTTTGGAGTCGAACTGAGAAAAATCGATAAAATCGATCAATAAATCGATATCCAAATCGATGTTATCCTAGGAGGAGTGTCCTAGGGATTGTGCGGGATTTGGATGATGTCCAATAATTCAAAGTTCCCATTCTTCGTTAGCTCACCTACAGACGCTTCTCAGCCTTTGAATTTGGCGCCCGCGCACGTCGCCCAGATTTTTGAAAAAAAAAAGTTGTCGTAAGGGTTGCTATGTTTTATGTATAGACAGTGGCTTCACAATCCACATGTTGTGAAGTGTAGTTTTAGGTTCGTCAGCCAGCCTGTCACTGCAACTTGCTGTCGTCATTCGCTTGAATTTGAGAAAGTTACTCTAGTCCTGGAGTGAACAAGTGACTTATCTTTTAGAGGAGGCTTCAACTCGCCTTTCATTCCTCTCCAGTCGTTGGAATGCGGAAGCAGCAGCCCGAATTCCAGAGGATCTCAGCATGCTGCTCCAATATTGACCGCGACGCGCGCACGCTCGCAATAAATCTACCGGCGTCGCAGGACAAGCGAATGAGTGTTTTCGGTCCGGGGAAACCCCCAACCCACCACGAGGTGCTGTGCTACCTAGCTTCGCAGCGAATCGGCTGGGATCCCTCATATGAGGAAGATCCGTAGGCCCACCCGAGCAGTCAAGTGCAAGGACCAGCCAGCACACCAGCAGAATCCTCAACACCGTTGGTGTCCAGCAGGACTCGGCCCTTTCCCCGCTCCTCTTTATTCCTGCTATGGACACTGTCACTCTCGATCCTCAGAAGCCGGTCCCTCGGATGCTTCTGTATGCAGACGACGTCATGCTTGCGTTTGAAGACAAATGATAATTGGAGAAACAAACATGAGCCTACGTAAGCTAGCTCGGCTCCTGAAGCGTTGGGGGCACTAACCTCGTGAGAATCTATGCCTACAAGCACCTTGGATCAACAGTCTCATTCGACAGTTGTCCTCCCACAAACTCACTGCACGCATCAACGATATGAGCGGGGTGGATTAGAGCTTGCACAACAAATGAAATGTTGTCTACAGCTGGACTATACTACTCTATGAACGAGAAGCAAATGAAAAGGACAATCTCTTCACTGATGGAGCCCAAAAACATTCTATGCCTGCATAGAGGAATCGTAGTAAATAAATAAACAAATAAAATAACTCAATTAGGTAATCAATGAACAATGTTCTAAGTTAGTACCAAGCGCGCCAATTAGACCATTCCAGTTTCCATTTTGATCCATTGATCCAAATGATCCGTCCTCTACTTCATAAATAGAATAGGTGAAGTTGAGCTGCAACGGTCCATTATGTAAACTACATCATAAAAATGAAAAAAAAAAGACATGAAAAAATATGAAAATATGAAACATGAAAAAACAAGCTGAAAACGGCCTCAAATATGGTATCGGTCATCCTAACCGCACACTTATGTACATCACTGCCATTATTCATCTGCTGCCATGCTTGGCTGTCACACTTTTGAACAATTCAAATGGTTGCTCGATCACTCTCATAATCATTTCGAAAGCGTTTTTTTTTTCAGATTAGACACAGCTGGTGTATACGGACGATGATCTTGAATGTGGATTAGCTGAAGACTACGCAGGACAAACGCAATTTTTGAATTTTCACTCAGTCACTAATATGTTGACTAATCGAAATCAGCAAGGGGAATTATTATATTTAAAGATTCTATGCAAAGGTGTGACTGTTAATGTATTATCTGTCTTAGAAAAATATAGTGAGTCCTATGATCATTCTTCTAGAGCGCTCATCTCTAGCAAGAAGTTTTTGATAGTGAAGAGTCTGTTTGCATTCAATTCTTTTTCTATTAATGTGCTAGAGAGAACGTTCGTCAGATAAAAATCACGCTATGGTGCGAATCGAATAGGCACCCAAAACAACTCCCTAGTCCAAATTTGAGAACATTCTGGGAGGTATTATGTAGGTTTTCACATAAGTTTCCGCTATTTTTGCATGGGCATTTTTGAAATGCTCCAATAAATAATTTGCATGTTCTCCTATCGTAAAACCTGGGCATTGCTGGTGGATATTGATGGATGATTTGTGCCATACAGGCTGTTAAAGAGCAAGTTGATTTAGCCGACGTTTCAGCGCCCAACGGCCGTCACCAACGACCGCATCGCTACATACATCTATACATATTAAGTTGGTGCGAAAATAATGCACGTTTTCAACCCTTCATTTCCTGAGCCCATAACTCGCTTCAAAACTAATGTTTTCAAAGAAGCTTGGAACCATTATAATCGGCAAATCTTTGGCAATAAATCGACTTGGTACGATAACAAAGCACTTCAACCTGGGCCTTCTATGGCCGATTAACGCCCGGATGTCAATTTTGGTACCACTTCAGTCTTCGAGAACATTCTCTTGAATTGTGCGGTCTAGATGCTCCAGAAAGTGGTGGTCAGTGAGCGAGAGGCTTGTTGATTATAATATATAAAGCAGAGATTCCTGGCCTAGTTGTTCAGTCTGTAAAGTTTCTGGTATGGCGCATGTGGCTGCACAGCACTGTGTAGGAGTAGAGAATCCATTTTATTGGGATATGCCGGGCTCATACAGTGGATTTCCCGGTTAATTTCATTAATATCCTAGCAGTACACTTATTCTGTAGGATATTCCTCGGTCAGTACCGAAAGAATTTTGCAGCAGACCACCATAAAGTCACCGTAACCTTTGTTTAGTGTTGCTTTGGTTTCAGATGGTGTCTCGATGCTTCTTTCCCTCCCAGTAGTTGAGCAGACACTTCTGGTTGTCGAATAAGGTCTATCTTTCACTGTGCATCACAAAACGTTTGGGGATTTGATCGCAATTTCTCCATTACGAAGGCGTGAAGCAGATCTCTCAACAAAGATCAATATGGTACTCGCTCAGTTTGCGCCGAACCCTTTCCTCCAGCTTATCGTCCTCCTATTTTTACTCAAGGATGGAATGGTTTGACGACAATTATCGTTGAGGTTCTGAAAAACTAAATACGTTGTTTTGAGTGAGTTCCCTTTGAATATTGTCCCCACTTGGTGGTCGCAAACCCAAGAAAACTTCAAGCGACCTTCCTCACTTTCGAAGCAGAACTCTTCACGTCGAAAAAATCGGAAACAGCTTCGCAGTATGTATTCGCTCACACTACCTTAGACAAAACTATTGGAGTATTTTCAGCAGTTCCTGCTGCGATGTCCCCAAGTTTCACATCACAGAAGTGAAATCGACAAAAGTTCTGTTCTGACACCTCTCATTCCGAAAGTAAAAATTATACAATTATGTGAATATCGTTCAAAACAAATGAGGGCTTTGAAAAGGCCACGAAATTTGCTATAAGAAAATATACAACTATTCATATTGGTGATTATGACAGCCGGAAAATTTCTGCACCGAAGAGGACGCACCGAAAAACGTGCATTATTTCATTGTTAATATGTACATGTACAGTCCCGGCCAAAATTATATAGCCTTTTTAACTTTCCTCCATAACTTCTGCTAAGGTGAAGCTTGGGAGCTCAATTTCTTATGAAAGCTGTAGACGATCAAGTGTGATGGAAGAATGTTAAAACCCAGCCATTCCGTGAGCGACTCTTCTTTAGAAAAATTTTTTGTGAATGAAGATCAAAATCTGTGATTCGGTGGTATCCATAAACGCTCCCGGAGTGGCTTTTGTAGTTGAAATCTCTCCATAAATAAATGGTTTATGATGGAATATACTCAGATCTAGTAGAATGTGTGCGTTTACGGGTCAGTCGTAGTGACATGCCAGGTCCACTTGAGGTCAATTAACAATAGCCTTCGATAAGCGTTTTCGCCAATCTAGCTAATTTTTTTTCACCAATTTGAGGTTTACCCTGACTCTTATGACTCTTCGTACCAAGCCAAATGTGTCCTCCCGTAATGGGACCCGAGGCTCTTCCGAACTCTCCAAATAAAACTGTTGTTCGCAGTGCACCCGACAATGATCACCACAAAAAATGAACCTTGGAATTTTTTCTTGATCGAAGAAAAGGAGTCCCCTAGGCTTTTATGAGAGATAAAGATGTGCTGGGACTTCTACGGCATTGCTACGTACATGTCCTCCCATGTGGCTTTCAGTTAGATGAAATTGAATCATCTGAAATGAGCGGTATCAACTACCACTACGAACACATGTGTTTCGTTGGTCTACTCAAGGTATTTTACGGTTCACCTGAGTGTTTATATTATTATTTCATCTCGCATAGCCCATNAGTCGTAGTGACATGCCAGGTCCACTTGAGGTCAATTAACAATAGCCTTCGATAAGCGTTTTCGCCAATCTAGCTAATTTTTTTTCACCAATTTGAGGTTTACCCTGACTCTTATGACTCTTCGTACCAAGCCAAATGTGTCCTCCCGTAATGGGACCCGAGGCTCTTCCGAACTCTCCAAATAAAACTGTTGTTCGCAGTGCACCCGACAATGATCACCACAAAAAATGAACCTTGGAATTTTTTCTTGATCGAAGAAAAGGAGTCCCCTAGGCTTTTATGAGAGATAAAGATGTGCTGGGACTTCTACGGCATTGCTACGTACATGTCCTCCCATGTGGCTTTCAGTTAGATGAAATTGAATCATCTGAAATGAGCGGTATCAACTACCACTACGAACACATGTGTTTCGTTGGTCTACTCAAGGTATTTTACGGTTCACCTGAGTGTTTATATTATTATTTCATCTCGCATAGCCCATGATATCAGCATCAAACAAGATTGGCTTACTTTTGCAAGACCAGATATAAGACATTTCGCTGCTGTGTTTTGTCGTATACTTTCCTGATCTTCAGAAGATCCTACTCGGTTGAATTCGAAGAGTCATGAGTTCCGCTGTCTGTTCTGATATTGCGGCACTCCTAATGTATCCTCCTTCCACTGAAACGTATGGTAATCCTCTGGCTCGAGCAAGAAAAAATTCCAAAGTTCATTTTTTGTGGTGAGCACTATGGGGTGCATCGCGAACAACTGTATTATTTGGAGAGTTCGGAAGAGCCTCGGGTCTCAGTCCGGGCGGACATATTTGGCTTCGTACGAGGAGTCATAGGAGTCAGCGCAAACCTCGAATTTGTCAAGAAAAAAAAACTTAGCTGGATTGACTAAAACACTTACCGGAGGCTACTGTTAATTGACCTCAAGTGAGCCTGGCGNCATAGCCCATGATATCAGCATCAAACAAGATTGGCTTACTTTTGCAAGACCAGATATAAGACATTTCGCTGCTGTGTTTTGTCGTATACTTTCCTGATCTTCAGAAGATCCTACTCGGTTGAATTCGAAGAGTCATGAGTTCCGCTGTCTGTTCTGATATTGCGGCACTCCTAATGTATCCTCCTTCCACTGAAACGTATGGTAATCCTCTGGCTCGAGCAAGAAAAAATTCCAAAGTTCATATTTTGTGGTGAGCACTATGGGGTGCATCGCGAACAACTGTATTATTTGGAGAGTTCGGAAGAGTCTCGGGTCTCAGTCCGGGCGGATATATTCGGCTTCGTATGAGGAGTCATAGGAGTCAGTGCAAACCTTGAATTTGTCAAGAAAAAAATTTGCTGGATTGATGAAACCACTTATCGGAGGCTAATGTTAATTGACCTCAAGTGGGTCTGTCATGTCATAATCACTGACCCGTGAACGCAAACATTCTACTAGATCTGAGTACATTCCATCATAAAACATTTATTTATGGTGAGATTTCAACTACCAAAAGCCACTCTGGGAGCGTTTATGGATACCACCGAATCACAGATTTTTATCTTCATTCATAAAAAAATTTTCTAAAGAAGAGTCGCGCACGGAATGGCTGGGTTTTAACATTCTTCTTCCATCACACTTGATCGTCTACAGCTGTCATAAAAGTTTGGGCTTCTAAGCTTCACCTTAGCAGAAGTTATGGAGGAAAGTTAAAAAGGCTATATAATTTGGCCGGTACTACATGCATACATACATGCATAAGGTACCTCAAACTTGGGCAATTAAACCGGTGACAGCCGTCGATTCCCGGCCTGACAGCTCAAAATCCATGGCATGGCAATCCTCGTGATCCTGCCGGCGATGCGGGCTGGAATCGCTGAGGAGCGCCATGCGCAAAAATCGGCTGAATTTCAGTCAAAATAATCAGACAGAAATCCGAAAAAGTTCTGATTTTTCACATTTCTCTTTCATTTTGGCACCATTTTGCGGGCTTTTCAACCATTCCACGTTCTGCTTCTTTCTTCTGAAGCTGCATGGTTGATGAATAGCACTGCAGAGGTAAAGTCGTTGAACGAGGAGAATCGCATGCCAGTAGAGGGATGGACAAGCTGCAATACGAAAGGTGGGTCTTCACTACATTAGTTTTTTTTTTTGATTAGAGCGTTTCCCCTTGTTTTCTGGTTGTTTGCTATAGTTAATTTAACGATTTCGGTTTTCGTAACATGAGGGTATGGGAGACTGTGACACGATTATCACGTTCATTTTACGACGAAAGATCTGCGGCATGTTCTACAGCGACTGTGGTATTGCGACTTTTCACGCGCAGCCGGTTTTCATGCAAATTTTCCTATGCAGGTGCACTTATTGCTAATCCTGTGATAAAGCATAAGAATTTGTAACCTTGTAACATGTTTCGACCAGCTATCGTGTCGTTGTGAAATACGCCATGGTTTCATGTGGATGTTTCAAAGGCAGCATCGACGAAAACTCTCGTCCCTAAGTTTTTCACTCTTCCAGGAATTCCAGCACAGTATAGACAGTCCTTGCACAACAAGAGCAGCGGAAACCTGCATAACAGCGAGTATAGCTGCGTTACGGCATTCACTTTCAATGAGTTACCGCTCTTGCCGAACGCCGCATGTTTTTTTTTGTTGGCTGAGGCGTTGAAGAATCAGCTGTCTTGCTGCTGTCTCGTAAGACTAACTGCTTCTTTATTTTCACTGCGGGTTTTTTTTTACTTTTGTAAACTGTGAGTCTTTCTTAAAAGCTTGCTACGGAAGTTACAGCTGTTTGGTTCTCGAGACCTCCAGAATAGGCTGAAATATTTGAGACAAAAATTTTCGTGAGTGCTGCCTTTGACGTGCAGGGAGTTCTGGCATAGGATTGGTTGAACGAGAGCAAATGAGGATAAACTGTTGCTACGACACCGTTGCTGTGCCGTGTACTGTTGGTAGAAATTGGAAATGGTAATTGTGATCAGCATCCTCGTCACATTCACTTCAAGTTTCAACTACCCCCGTATGCAGGTTCTAAGAGGAATTCCTTATTCAGAGGTAAGG
>JARK01000402.1:19140-33617 GCA_000688135.1 Ancylostoma ceylanicum
CCAATACCTATCGGTGCGAGGAAAGAGTTTAAGGAAATAATAAAAGGCTTGTTAGAAAGAGGAATCGTGGAGCCTAGTTCGTCGGAATGGGCGTCACCGGTAGTGTTAGTGAAGAAAAAGGATGGGACCCTTCGGTTGTGCATTGACTACAGAGAATTAAACAAGGTTACGAAACAGGATTCTTACCCCCTTCCGACTATAGACGCGGTGCTACAAAGTCTAAACGGTAAAAAGGTGTTCTCTACATTGGACATGGCGTCAGGATATTGGCAGATAAGGCTATCAGAGGACGCCAAGCAAAAGAGTGCATTCACAACGAGTGAAGGGCTTTTCCAATTTGCCGTACTGCCCTTTGGACTGTGTACTAGCCCAGCAGTGTTCCAAAGGATGATGGACCGGGTACTAGAAGAGCTCGATGTCAAAGATGACGAAGTGTTCGTGTACATTGATGACATACTAATCGCTACAGAGACGGTACCGCGACACTATGAGATCATGGAAAAAGTTTTTGAAGCGATGCGTAAGGCTAATCTGAGGTTAAAGCCTCAGAAATGTAAATTTCTGCGCAAAGAGGTGTCATTTTTGGGACACCTGATAAACGAACAGGGCGTACAAACGGACCCAGAAAAAATAAAGAAAATAGCTGATTACCCGACGCCAAAGTGTATAGCGGAACTCAGAACTTTCCTTGGCATGGCGTCTTATTATAGGAAGTTTATTATGGGTTTTTCCAAGATAGCCAAGTGTTTGTACAACCTAACCAGTCCTAAGACACCCTGGAAGTGGTGCAAGGATGAGGTGGATGCTTTTGAGAAGCTAAAACAAGCGATGGTACAAGCACCAATACTGGCACAGCCAAATGTGGAGGAGGCTAGGAATGGATCAAAATCATTTATCACCTATACGGACGCATCCACGGGAGGTTTGGGAGCTGTTTTGTGTCAAGAAGGGAGTGATAGGATGCTCCACCCTCTGTTCTTCGCGTCAAAAGGACTCACGAAGGCAGAGAAGAACTATCACATTACGGACCTGGAGGCGTTGGCCGTGGTGTTCGCGTTGAAGAAGTTCCATTTCTTCATATATGGACTACCATCAGTGGTGCGCACGGATCATCAATCGCTGACGAGAGGACAAATGTTTCGGCAAGAGTTCTAAGATGGGCGCTAGAAGTGCAGAAATACAATTTGAAGATCGAATATGTTGCCGGAAAAGCTAATGCTGTAGCGGATGCGTTGTCAAGGAGCGCTGTCCCACTTAGTGGCGAGGAAGAGGTCGCAGTTTGTGGTGAAAACGACATGGTTATATGCGCTACAGAAGTAGAAGATGGCGAGTGGCTGAGGGAACTCAGTGATGATAAGGATTTTGGAGAGTTGATCAAAGCCCTGCGGATAGGAGACTACAGAAAAGAGGTAAAACTTCCAAGATCCACCCAGAAACTGACAGTAGCCGATTTTATGATCGAGGATGGCGAGTTGAAACTCGTAATGCAGGACACAGTGGCTAAAGTTGTCCCAAAGTCGAGAAGAAAACAACTGTTCGAGGAAGCTCACTACGGAGCAATGGCAGGACACCTAAATGGAAAGAAAATGTAAAGAAAACTGAGGAAAACGGTGTTCTGGGAGGGTATGCGAACTGATATAACTAGATGGACGAGAGAATGCAGTAAGTGTTACTTAGCGAAAGCGCACGAGATGAGGGTTCCACCACTGAAACCCTTTTGTTCCAGCAAGCCGTATGAGATTGTAGGGATGGATCTCGTAGAACTTGGACTGACCGAGAGAGGTAACAAGTATGCGTTGGTTGTAATTGACCACTTCACGAAGTTTCTAGGTGCATACCCTGTTCCCGACAAATCAGCCCGAACGGTAGCGCGTATGTTCTTTGAAAGGTGGATTTGTGAAGGGTGTCGCTGGCCGAAAGTTGTCCATTCTGATCAAGGGCCTGAATTTGTAAATGGCGTACTGTGTGAAATATGCGAGATAACGGGGATCAAGCAAACCATGACGAAGGGGTACAATCCGCGCGAGAATGGGATGACTGAGAGAGCCATTGGTACTATAACTCGCATGCTGCGTAAGAAAACGGTGATTCCAGCGGATTGGGATTTACTCCTACCGATGGTTGCATTTGCGTATAATTCATCACCTCACGACGCAATTGGTGAGAGCCCCTTCTACATGCTTCACGCATTCGATCCGAATCAGCCGTCAGATGTCATTCCAGCGGATCAGTTAGCGCTGCACCACATGGATTTGGACGACTACAAGCATGAATTACTGGCTGCCATAAAGTTGGGGCAGGAGTGTGCCAAAGAAATCAATGAAAAATACACCCAAAAGATGAAGGAGACGTATGACAGGCGCAACAAAGTAGATGAGAGTAGGTTGCCCAGGGTAGGAGACCGTGTCTACGTTAAACTTCCGCGGGAAAAGACCAGTAGGCAGTACCCGAAATTATGTGACCCATGGGGAGGTCCATACCGAGTGATTGAGACCAGTAACAACTCAGCATTATTGGCTAGTATCAATGAAAATATAGATCCTATACGTGTGCAGCATGATATGCTTATAGTATTGCCACCTGAAATAGATGATACCCCCGTGCAGACCAAAACTAGGAGAAAATCACGTCAAAAATTGGTCAAAATAGCTCGAGTAAATCGTATATGTTTCAGATCGAGGCCTGGAAGCGATGGAGACACCAGTTCGCTGAGCATTTTCTTCAAATGTCCGAACCAGCGTCGCGTTGAAGGCATTGACTACGATTTTGATTGTTCGGTGAGGAACATGGTGTTCAAGGATGTCGTTCCGGAAGTTGAGGACTCGATCGGTCGTCTAACGTTCAGCAACATTTTCGAGCTGGCTCGTCTCATCTCCATATTCGAGTGCGAACGGAATGCCGACAAGAAGAGATTTCGGATGAAGGACCGCACATTTCTGTTCATCACCGTCACTGGAATCCAGAAGGCGTTCACATTTTTCAAACGACACTGTGACCATGTTTGTCGAAGCCTAGCCCTTCACGATGGATCACCTGTGATGTTGCCTTACGCGGAGACTACGGAGATCCCCATCGAGCAGCTCAATGACTTGAATAGTGAGGGGATAAAATTCGCAATGACCCACTCATGGAGCGATGTATTGGTAAAGGAAGCCACTCAGAAGATCCTAGTATTGTTACCAGAAGGATTTCGTTCACTGCCGGCAATGGTCGTTCCTGAGGACACAGTCGCGTATGGGATATATCAGCGATTTTCGGAGATACCGGATATGATCAACCGAGCCGAGCCAAGAAGTATCGTTTTCGTCGGGCCCACTCATGAACTGCCGTTGCATAGAGCTTCTTGGATGAAGTTAGCGATGACCTTCGCGAAGTCAGCACTGGCAGGAGCCAAAGTAGTGGTTGTAGCCCCACCCAGAGGGGAACAGGCATGGAACCAAGCCCGGATGGATGCCAGAGAGATGGCCGAGGTGGCTCGTGGGTCAGCAATGAGCATGAAGCATAACATTGTGTGCATGATTCCGCTAGTGGAATCAACTACGGAGCCGTTCCAGAGCATGGGATTGCACCCAAGGTCGTCAGCCACGGATACATACCCACAAATTGCGATGGTGGACTTCATGAACTGTCTACGGGAGTTTGTTCGCGCTGAAGTGGAGGTCCCCGAAGTCAGGCTGGCGAAAAAGAACGATTCGCGGTCGAATAGGAATCCAAGGCACGGTCGTCATCACAGCAACGATGACATTTCACAGAGGACGCGGGATGGAGGCGTAACAAAAGCCAGTCATGTAAGGAAAACTTTCAGAAGAAACCCATTGAATTGTGTTGTACCTAACATGTCTAACAACACTAACCCGAATCTAATGCTCTCATCTGTCATGCCTCATCTTATGTATCCGCAGTCTTTATCTTTCATGAATTCACCAGTCGTGCCTTTTATTAGTACTAACAGAGGTAGGGGCTTCCGTAGCCGTACGCGTAGAGGCCGTGGGGGCTACCCCTACTAAGTGCCGGGACGTCACTTCCCCGGAGGGGGCGGTTGTAGAGTATGAGAGCAGTGCGCTGGGGGGTCGAAAGATCATTGAGTGGCTTGGCGCGAGATCAAACATTTTGAATCGACCCGCCGCATGACGACCGCCAAAAAGAACCCGCGAAAAAACGGAGGGGGGTCCCGCGTTTGGAGGTCCACCCCCGACACTTCGACTTCTTCATCGCCCGTGCCCCGTCGTACTGCTACCGCTGCGGCTACTGAAGGCCGCCGATATTCTCTATTTCTGGTTTTTTTGCTCCGGTTGCATCCGGAGAAGTGAGTTTGTTTCTTTGAATAAAGTTTTTGTCTATCCTCGTGTGGTTACTTATTTGGTCAAGCGTTAATCGCTTGCTATTTTGTTCATTTTATTCCTGTGTTGTCTTTTTGGGTACCGTTGAGGGGACTGGGGGTTTCCGTCGACTAGGTGGGAACCGGGAGAGTAGGCAAAAAGGGGTTTAGTAGTTTTGCCAATTAAGCACTTTAGTAACTAACCACGCATAAAGGCTACTCCATTATCTCCGCAGCATTACATATAGAAAATATGAGAAATACAATGTTCCTAGCCAAGAAGAGATGTCTCAAGCAGCTCTGTAACGTGCTGATGGAAAACGGCTTCCTTCGTAGAACGACCTCGCACCTAGACCAGTACATATTAGATAGGTTGAGAAGAACAAGGAGGTACGCGACCGAGAGAGTATGTACCTTTTTTCACTTTTTTCTACTGGTTTTCACCCTCAATAGGGCCTAGATGTCTTCTTTCTTTCTTTTTCCTCTCGTACAGAAAAAGCGCAGTTTTAGAGACAGGGGAACCGAGGCAGAACATCGGGCTCTCTCCGGTGTTCTGGGAGGAACGCTGCGAAATGCCGCGAGTATCTGGACTGAAGGCTCTATTTGAAGATTGCGGCGGGAAATCGCGATGACAGATGGTTTAAAGGCAGCACCCACGGAAAATTCGGTTTCCGAGATTGTAGCGCAAAATTACATTTTTGAGCATGAGGAGTATTGCTGAAGTCCCCAATCCAACCAAAACTCATGCAAAAAAGGTTTTTGGGTGATTCAATCTTGGTAGGTTAGAGCATGGCGGTCGAGTTGCACCTATGGGGTCGAACAAAAAAGTCGATAACGCAACCATCATTGCCACCTTTTTTCTTAGCGCTATCGGATATTTGGCTGGTAAAGCAGTTTTTTGAAAAAGAAGGAGCACAAAGAGAAAGAATATGGGATGTTCATAATAAAAACATGACTAGGGAAAAGAACAAGACCATACGGTAGTTTTTGAAGCTAAATAATTTAGATACGCGCAATATTTGAAAAATTGGATGTCCTGAGTGAGAAAAAGGGTTTGCAGAGACCAATAAGAGGTGGGAAGGCAGTAAATATCGGAAAGTTGAGGATCAAAATGAAATTGTGGTCGAAATGAGGTAAGAAAACGTTAATATAAAAGACTCCCAGCTGCAATCACTGCTCAATCAGCTGATAGTTGCCATTTTTCGCGCTCCAAGAATGATTTTGGAGCGCGGTATTAGCATGAAAACTCGTAAAACTTACTGCCTACTGATCCTGTTGATCCAGGTTTTACCTGTCATTACTCATTATTGGGAAAGTTCTAACTGGTACTCTTATTGCAAAATTGACCCCACAATCTATTGGATCATGAGGGGATCAAAATCTAAGAGGCGAAAATTTCCGTGGGTGCTGCCTTTAAGTATTTTTCCAGAAGCCCCCTGTTTTTACAAAGAATGTAAACTGGAAGAAGTGTACCTCGAAGCACCCACTAAACGAATGCAAACATAAGCCGTCGTCTGAGTGGAAGAAAGAATCCTTGGAGCATTCTTCAAGCGGAAAAAGCATTGCACCAGCTAGCTAGAAAACCGGCCTCTTGGAGTTGTCGTCATCCGTTTCTAGAATGAGTTGCATGGAGAAGCCGCCATCCGAAAGAAGGATAAGTCCTCTCGAGTCCCCGCTACTTGACTCGAGAGCGAGCTCAACAGATCACCATCTGGTCATCATCCGCTTTGAGCGAAAGAAACTGCCAGAAGAGCAAGACAGTCACGGCGATGCTTTCCCAGTTGAACGCCACGTGCCAAATATCCATACCCACTGGGAGCGGCGGGAGCCTACTTTGGTTTGAATCTTCACTTTATTGTTCTCTTATAGGTAATTTCGAGTTTAGATATTGCAAGTATACTTTGATATTTGCTATGTATGTTTTTGGAAATTTCAGGCCATCTACTTCATCTAATTTCCAATGACCATTCAAAGTTAGGACTATCTGTCAACTGTTTTTTTTATCTATTGGGTTGGGGAATAAGTTCGTGCGGTTTTTCATGAGAATAGGAACAATTATTCTCTGGGAACAGTATTAATCAACAAGGTGTCGTAAACGAGGGACAACTGCGAGACAGAAATTGTTCTTTTTAGAGTGGGCAGACAATTTCCGCGCTCTCCTTTTAGTAGTAAAGGCTTTTTAGTGGACGCCGCATAAATCCTTAGCCACTTGAGCTGCATTTGGTCCACGATTGAAGTCGAACTATAGTCGGTTCATTCTTGTCGAATTGGACGATCCCATTCCATGCGATAGAAAAGGACGTGCAGCCAGGATTGAGAAGCGCTGTTGTGACAGTGATAAACAAGAACTACAAAATAGTCTATGACGGGCAATCAATCCAGGTCCAGGTCACCATGAAAATTAATTGAAAAAAACCGTACGAACTTATTCCCCTACCCAATATTGCCTTCTCTTTGCCACTATTCAACGAGTTTGCCTTCACGGGTGAAATGTTGTTTGTTTCGTGTTTACAAATAAAGAAGCCTACTTCATTGATGACATTAGAAATGGTCGTTAATTATTTTGTGAATCAAAGCTTTGCCGGCAACGGCATTCTTCGTCGGTTCAGCATCGTCATCATCGGGGTCTTCGTTGTCGAAAAAAATCGCCGTTTTCCACGCTGTTATAGCAATGTTTCGCAGCACAAATCAGTAAATTATAATGCTGGTTGGAAAGTCAGGACCGTAACCAAATTTGTGTGTTTGCTATCAGTTAATGAAATCTATTTTTATCATAAATCTTACCGACATTTCTCGCACAGAATTTTCCACTTACTTTTGAGGCCGCCCAGCCGAAAGCTCTCTCGATTTGAGAACGAGTTGAACAGATGATGCGATTGTAGACCATATTTAAATCAGCTAATGCTAGTCTACATGGATAAAATGGGAACAATAGTGAATGCTATACCTCTTTCTTCTGGGTTCTGCACAAATTTCACAGCAAAGATTTCGCGGCATAAGTGCGGTCTCCAATGAGACGTTCTTCTTGGACCTAAAATCTTTGTATAGTTGAAACTCCTTTCGAACCCGCGAGTCATGTGCTGACCCAGGGTAGCTGACGCTCACTCAATGAAGGATGAGTTTGTCGTCGCATACTGATCCAACGTTTATCGAATGATAATCCTGGCGATCTACTAGTAGTCCGACTCGTTTTCTCTCGGCTCCAGTATGCGTATGCGTGATTCATCAATGAACTTCGTGATGTTGGGCAGATGATATTCATCGAAAATCTTCTTTCTGATTATTCTTTCTTCATCTGTAGGCCAGAAAATTGCTCTGTTAGTTCCTGCACAAATTGCGCCTTCAAAACGCACAGGAGTTCTCTTCACTGGCCTTTGGTTGCATTCGACCATTCTTGCAGCATCCCGCTATTTCGTGTTCCTTCCAAGAAAATAGAGTGTTGACCGAATCGGATAATATTTGAATAATTATTTGAATATTCGATTATTCAAAACATTCGAATATTCGAAAAAGCTGAATATTCGAAATATTCGATTATTCGAATATTCGGCATGAGTGAAATATTCGATTATTCGAATAATTCGAATATTCGACCACTCTTAATTATTCGATTATTCGAATATTCGAATATTCGGTCACTCTCATTTATTCGATTATTCGAATATTCGAGGTATAGGCACTCGAGAATTCGAATAATATATTAAGGTTTCTCAGTGGCAGCTTCGAACTTACAGCCATTCTCGAGTAATCTCCTCAACAAGCACCTAATTGAACAGCCAAGGCTTTGGTGATCCAAATGTTCCCTTTGCTGTTGGAGCGAGCTCAAACGGAGAGAACTGTTTCACGATGTGCAATATCAGCTGCTGCCATTTACAAATTGCTGCAATTTTTTGGCAAGTTTGAAAAATTCTGTGAAAAAGAATGCGTTTTCCCCCACTTTAAGAGTTCAATTTGGTAAACAAACTATTAGGGAAAGTAAAGAACTTGCCAAGAAATTCTCAATCACCCCATAGCCTTAGTTTGGTCATAGGGACCGGCTTGCCGAGTCGTCAAAGCTTTTCACACTTGAAAATTGATTTGCAAAGTGGTAAAGCCAGCGTCTACGATATCACCCGTCTTCAACATTTTTCTCATAGTGCAATGATTTCTAATGCAACGACCTCTTGTACCACTGACCACTAGCTGCTGTAGTTTGTGCTTCATCGAGCTGTTGTCACTTGATTTCGAACGTAAAAATGACTGTCGATGTTCGTAACCGATGTATGAGACGCTTACTCTTCCGTTGCACCCATCACTGAGCGATATACTCACAGTATTTTACGTCTTGATCAGCAATCGATGAGTGCTTCTTTGTTAGTATTTATTCAATTCAGTGAGCTTTCGGCGCTGAGCGCCTTCGTCAGACCTTAATACAACTACACAATACGCTACAACACACATAACAGTTATTTACAAACGAGACGAACCGATCACAATGGACGGAGGATGAAAAATGAGAGTACAGTATACATTGTGACAAACAATGATAAATACCATAAACAACCATAACACCCGGACTGGTGGAGCGGTCGGTGTCAAGCAATGGATATTAGTGCCTCAGCCAGCTCATCCCTACTGTTAATCTCCGGACGGTGCACCGTCCGGGTGTTATGGTTGTTTATGGTATTTATCATCGTTTGTCACAATGTATACTGTACTCTCATTTTTCACCCTCCGTCCATTGTGATCGGTTCGTCTCGTTTGTAAATAACTGTTATGTGTGTTGTAGCGTATTGTGTAGTTGTATTAAGGTCTGACGAAGGCGCTCAGCGCCGAAAGCTCACTGAATTGAATAAATACTAACAAAGAAGCACTCATCGATTGCTGATCAAGACGTAACACCAAATGAGGCTCCGCGACAGCACCATACTACAACATCACAGTATTTTGTTTAGAACATGGGTAAGTGAGAGGAAAGGAAGCAGTCAAAATTGGCTCTATCCAGTAGTCCACACTAATTGCTCCACGCATGGAGAAGAGCCCACATCGCTAAGTTTCCCGTAGGCGGTTGATCTGTTTTTATAAGCACCGAGTCGTCCGAGAATATCTGGGCACCGCAGGAGCTCCTAACCCCTCTTCAAAAATATACGACAAGGCTTGATAAAACCGATGAGTCCTCGACTTTTTTGTTCTTTTAATGCTTTGTTCTTAGTTTTTCAAACTCAAATTTAGTTCCTATGCAAACACATTTTTGAAGTTTTGGACCACTGTGTCCCCATTTGGGATCACACTTTATTTCATTACAGTTCCCCTATCTCCAGTTTGCCACCGCTATTTAGAGTGTTGACCGATTCGAATAATATTCGAATAATTATTCGAATATTCGAATATTCGTTTATTCGAAACATTCGAATATTCGAAGAAGTAGAATATTCGCATTATTCGAATATTCGAATATTCGATGATTTCAAATTATTCGATTATTCGAATATTCGAATATTCGATGTTTAGAAAATATTCGTTTATTCGAATATTCGAATATTCGGTGTTTTCAAAATATTCGTTTATTCGAATATTCGAATATTCGGTGTTTAGGAAATATTCGCTTATTCGAATATTCGAAAAAAAATTTAGTTAGGAAAATTAGTGCACATTGCAGTTTGCTGCAGCGCCCTCAGTGCATATCCACGACCAGCCTCGTGCTTCAGGTGCTTGTGGATCGAATATGCTTTTTAGAATCTGAATCCGATAAAACTTCAAACGGAATTCATCTTGATGTGAAGCGTCATCGGCAGAGTGCTTCTTTTCATAGCCTCCACTAGATAATGAATAATTTCCTTTCATCTTCAAAGAAATTAAGTCGTCGTAGTTTCGAACATGTTTACCACTTGATTCGAACTTCTCAGCACAAATCAAATGGAAACAATTGAGAACGCGCCTACAAAGAAACAGTCTCGGAAAGAACGAACGATGAAAAAAATAACGTCGCAAAAAGTGAAACATTGAATCAGGCTAGGATCAGAAATCATGCGTGGGTTGCAGATGCTGAGCCGTAATTTCACCCCACCAGTATTATTTTACGTCACTTTTATATGATTAGGAAGCCTCGCCTGATATCCTAACATATTGCGAAGCCGCGTTTCGATTTCCTTATCATTAGGGTAAACGCACTGTTGCAAGAGTTGGGTAAGGCCGCGTGCTCATGCGCATATTTTCCATCATAAACTCGGTATCCGATCATGATCAGGATCTTCTTGCATCGCGCTCTAGGGTGGGTAGCGAGTAGAGTGTTGACCGAATCGAATAATATTCGAATAATTATTCGAATATTCGATTATTCGAAACATTCGAATATTCGAAAAAGCTGAATATTCGAAATATTCGATTATTCGAATATTCGGCATGAGCGAAATATTCCATTATTCGAATAATTCGAATATTCGATCACTCTTAATCATTCGATTATTCGAATATTCGAATATTCGGTCACTCATTTATTCGATTATTCGAATATTCGAGGTAGAGGCACTTGATAATTCGAATAATATATTAAGGTTTCTCAGTGGCAGCTTCGATCTTATGGCCATTCTAGAGCAATCTCCTCAGCAAGCACCTAATTGAACGGCCAAGGCTCTGGTGATCCAAATTTTCCCTTTGCTATTGGAACGAGCTCAAATGGAGAGAACTGTTTTACGATGTGCAATATCAGCTGTTGCCATTTACAAGTGACTGCAATTCTTTGGCAAGTCGGAAAAATTCTGTGAAAAAGACGCGTTCTCCCTAATTCAAAAGCTCAATTTGGTGAACAAACTTTCAGGAAAGGTAAAGAACTTGCCGAGGAATTCTCAATTCTCACCCTATAGCCCCAATTTGGTCATAGGGACCGGCTTGCCGAATCGCCAAAGCTTTTTTTGTGTTAAAACTCTTTATTATTTACTCTCTTGATATCATTCTCTTACGATTTGTAACTCTGAGCATTATTAAATTCTGTGGTTACTGTGAGCCTTCAAATAATGTCATCGTCATCACTGTCGTCCCTCTTTGGCAACATGCACTTCTTGTCCCCACTGACATCTCGGCTCATGTGTGAAAGGCGACAGCGACGGAACCTTCTAACGCAGTTGCGGAACGTGGCCTTAACGAGATGGTAGAGAAAAACGGCTACAACAGCTGACATCACTCCTATAGCCGCTGGGATGACCACGTTCCTGTGGTACGGTGTGCTCATCCATTCGTCGATGTCTTCTCGCATGTTCTCATAGCCAGAACGCAGATGCATTAGCTCTTTTTCGATGGAACCACGTATCCCCACATATTCCTCCTCAACATCAGTCTCATTTGATGGTTCCGTGCTAGTACCCACTACGACATGTGGATTAGTAGGTGGAACAGTTGTAGTAGGAGTTGTCGTAGGTGAAGTAGGAGCAGTGGTGACTTTGGTAGTTGGTGAGGCGTAGACGTTTGAGAAGGCCAAAATAGCGAATAGGAATAACATTCTCTGGTGAAGTCGTCAGGTCAGTAGCTCAGTAGGAGAGTAAAAGGACACTTCTCTTCACACTTGAAAATTGATTTGCGAAGTTGTAAAACGAGTGTCAACGATGCCTTTCTTCTTCAACATTTTCCCATAGTGCACTGGTTTCTAATGCAACGAACCGAGCTTTTATAGTAGAATGGCAAGAGGGCCACCAGCTGCTGAAGTTCGTACTTCCATCGAACGGTTGTTGCTTGATTTCGAAGGTAAAAAATGACTGTCGGTGGTGGTAACCGATGTATGAGACGGTTACCCTTCCGTTGCACCCACCGCTAAGCGATATACTCACAGTATTTTGTTTAGAACATGGGTAAGTGAGTAGTAGTCCACACTAATTCCTCAACGCATAAAGAAGAGCCCACATCGCTAAGTTTCCCGTAGGCGGTTGATCTGTTTTTATAAGCACCGAATCGTCCAAGAATATCTGGGCACCACTGGAGATCCTAACCCCTCTCCAAAAATATACGGCAAGGCTTGATAAAACCGATGAGTATTTGACCTTTTGGTTCTCTTAGTGCTTTGTTCTTAGTTTTTCAAACTCAAATTTGATTCCTAGGTAACCACATTTTTGAGATTTTGGATCACTATGTCCCCATTTGGCGGGAACCACACTTCATTTCAATGCATTTCCCCTACCACCAGTTCGCCACCGCTAATTAGAGTTGATCGATTCGAATAATATTCGAATATTCGAATATTCGATGTTTTCAGATTATTCGATTATTCGAATATTCGAATATTCGGCGTTTAGGAAATATTCGATTATTCGAATATTCGAATATTCGGCGTTTTCAAAATATTCGTTTATTCGAATATTCGAATATTCGGCGTTTTCAAAATATTCGTTTATTCGAATATTCGAATATTCGAAAAAAATTTTCGAATGCAACACTCTAGTAGCGAGAGAGTGCGCAATACGGGAGAGTGCCCAATGCTTGAGTGAGACAGACGGGACATTTGTCTCACCATGGGATTCTCACTGGAACTGAACGAAAGTATAACGCGTCGTGTCATTTGAGATACTTACAATTTCATTCTGAGTTCAGCAGTCTTTCCAAATGAGCAGAGTATCCCTGTTTTTAAGTTTTGAACAACTTCTCAGTTATTTTCACAGGCATATCCGTGTTGTTTATACTACATACAGTACTGGCCAAAAACCATCACCTTTTGAATTTTTGTTTATAACTTCTCTAAGTGAAGCATGAATTATCTGATTTTGGGAGGTAATGTAACTACTCAATGCTAAGAAACAGAGCTACTAAGATCTTCATTGCGCGTGAAGTTCATATAAGAAAAAAATTTATTACTCAAAGAGGTCAAAATCCCTGGTTTTGCACTACCCACAATCAACGACTATGCGACTTCCAGTAATGGAATTTCCACCAAAATCAAACTATTTCCAGCGAATGGATTTATATCAACCGTAATTTGGGCAAGTTGAGGAGGAATCTTGACATATACGGAGCTTAGTTGACATCACCATGGATCCTAGTAGCTCAATTTTCAGCAATGAGTTGCTGCAATATTTCCGGAAATTCGAATTCTCAAGCTTCATTTGGAGAGAAGTTATGAACAAAAGTTTAAAATGTGATATCTTCTTGGCCAGTACTATTTCTTGTTCTAAATGATATTGGTGATTTGTCTGACAGTTGTGCAACACTCACTCTTGATAATTCACACTATAGTTAGCACATTCGAAGTCCTCGAATATTCGAATACCGACTATTGGAGCCTCTCAAAACCGTTCGAATGAATGAATAATATTCAAACTATCATTAAATTGATGAAATAGAAATGGCTTCAACTTTCTAGAAACAAGTTTTTTTCGGACAAACTGCAACATCAGATGTGTTAAAGTACTTGTGAAGCGGAGAAAGTTTTTTTTGTTCTGTAGGCACATGGGATCCCCAGCAGTCGTGAAATCATTGAATATGTCCAGAAACCTTTTCGATTTTTTCCAAGGATTTTCGTATAACATTACAAGCAGTACGGTCCAAAACATCTTCCTTTTATTTGACTTAGCATGGCAACGCTCCAAAATCTGCTTCCAAGAGGTGGCCCGAGTTTCAGACGGATCAGTACTCATCATACTGTGTGAGAAAATTGCCGTATGGCTGCCATCGCAAGGAAGAATTTGCCACACAACGCATTAAAGACGGCGTGCTCCTTATTTTTCGCTGTGGGGCGGGTTTATATGATAAACATTGGTCTCTGCCAACCCAAGGGGTTTGTCGAAGTAGCCGTTCAAAATGGCTGTGTAAATGGTAGGGTCAAAATAAAAAGCGCTGTTCCTTTTGCATCAGCTTAGTAGTGTAGTGCATACACATATCTCATTTAAATCCTCCACAAAGTGAGAATATCTCTGAGAAAGATTCCGGAAAAGGCCCTATTCAGTTAACAGACTGCGAAAATGCCGCATGAGAAAAGCATTCCTCAAGGAAATGTAGGTGCCCTATTCAACCGCCTTCGAAGCTTCAAATATTCGAATATGTCCGAATAGTGCCCTCTGTCGAGTATTCGAATTTGAATACTTTTGAAATTGGGGAGCTAATCAAATATTTGAATACTCGAATTTTTCGAATATTTGTTCGAGTACGAAAATTCGGTTATAACTATAGTTCACGCTTTTTATAAAAGTATTTTCTTGGG